>JAODKF010000022.1:24373491-24398326 GCA_026779585.1 Mormyrus proboscirostris | reverse complement strand
GCCCGTTGCTTCCGGGATAGGCTCCGGACCCCCCGCGACCCATTAGGATTAAGCGGTTTGGATAATGGATGGATGGATGGATGGATATGCATCAGGATTTTATGACACGAAAAAATTATTGCATCTACAGTATCATTCCAAAATACATGTAGAGATACGGGAATTCCCATGTCTGAAGAAGTAGCAGGGGTGTCTATTCTGAGGTCAGCATGTGACATGTGCAATGATGAATAGTCCAATTGCCATGTTTAGTAATCTTGTATAGATCCCTTTAGCTACTAAAGAGGAGATGCTTGCTTTATATTCATTTTATGTTTGCTTACCTCGTTCAATATATCCCATCTGGAAAAGGCATATGCTGTAAGATGATGCCTTTGGACTTTGGTAACCTATGCAAATAATAAAACATAATTAAAAATTATCCTCCCTGATCTGTCAAGGGAAGTCAATAAAAAATGATGCATGCTAAGCTCACAATAAAATACCTGCTTTATCACACTTAATATGTGGTTTTGTTTTCTTGGATTATTTATGATTGAAAGTGAATATGTCTTAAAGAAGGAAATTATTTTTAAAATGGCAAAAGAATTACGCATATTAAAGCTTTGCGGAAAAAAATCGTGAAGCTGAATTACTGTCACTAAACTGTATATTAATATGAATAGATATGTAAATAGGTTTTTACCTTATTTTAAAAGTTTCATATTGTGGGGCTACAGAGCGTGTGTCATCAGTGAGAAGAAAGATCTGTTCCTCTGTTCAGAATTGATTTACGTCTCCCATCATATTGGTCACCCACATCAAAGACACAGGCTGTCTATCAGTTGGCACTGTCACTAAGATTCAAGTGAGTGTAGAGTAATTGGTCATGTAGTTGGGGTTTTTGATTAGTGTTGAAATCCTAAAGGCATATTAGGCAGCCCTGACAATCTCTCAGGCTGCCCTTTCACAACCTTTAGGCACGGTACAGGAGACCATGTGTGTAGACATTGTTCTTTGTGCAACAAAGCTCTCTAATCAATGTTGTGGCTGAGAAGACATTCTCTTCTAGGTTTTTTAAAAAAAAATTTCCACTACATCATCCAGGTCTGTTATCTATGCAAGGGCTGTTTGAATATATGTTTCTGAAAGAGACATGGCAATCAGACCATAATATCAGTACTGATAAAGCACCTGCAATATCTTGACACTGACCTTGTGATCTTTCAACATTTTAATGTATTTACATGCATTTGGTTAAAGAACGATGCTTATTTCTAAACCAAGCATGATGTTTAGTTCTAAGCCATTGGTTCACAGGGAAGGAGTTCTGAATTTTCAGTCTATATGCCTTAATTTGACTGGGAATGGAAAACAATGACATGTTATGGTTTGGAGAGAACCCTTAATCAGATTGGGGTTGCTATGAGAGGATCTAGTCAATGGACCCTGATCAAATCATAGAGTACTGTCAAGGGATCTAGTCCTTCACACCTAATCACATAACAAAGCCCCTGAAGAGGATCAACTCCTCCAGTATAAATATATTATGTGAAACAGGTAAAATGCATCAAAATTTACTCGAAGTATACTTACTGACCTAGAGAGACTAGCTGAGTGATGGTTTTGAGAGATCTGGTGATGCAGTTCACCTGGGGCATGGTATGTAAACTCAACGTTAAATATTCCAGACAATACAAGCAGTCCCCATGTTACAAGATCCGTTCCCTAAGTCTGTCTTTAGGTCATATTTGTAGCTAAATCGGTACAGTAGTACAGTCGGTCCTCGTTTATCGCCGTTAATCAGTTCCAGACTTTACAGCGATAAGTGAATTTCGGCGAAGTAGGACTCTTTATTTATAAATCGAATATTTTCATAGTTAGAGCCTAGAAAACCTGTTTACGACCCTCTAAATGCGGACTTTAACATTATTAGAGCCCTCTAGACATGAAATAACAACCTTTAGTCACCATTACTGTTATGATTGCTGGACACAGAATCAGGATTGAAGGATTTATTTGGAATCACTCCAAATGTAGGACCCAGGAACATGTAACATCAAAACGTCCATGACAGGCCTGGGATTACAGACTCTGACGTGGACTTAAATACACCGGACGAATCAAACTGACAGAAAACAGCTGGTCACAATCGGGGTTGCACACGTGGTTAATAAGGGGGCGTGGCACACAAGAGGATCGTGCAGGCAGGTCTTGATAGTTACACTCATATTACCCAATTTATTAGACCAAATTTGAGAAAATAAGACATATTAGATGTTACAAATATCATATTAGTATTATTATTATTATTATTGTACGTACATTTAATTACGAAGAGCAAAGATGCTTCTGATGCATAGCAATGTACTCAATGAACTTTTTAATGAATATACAAAAAACCGCAATAAAGGGAAGTCAAAGCACGAAGTGATGAGCGCCGACTGTAATACAGTATCTAACAACAATACAGAAATAATACAAGTAACTACAAATGGTACTGTACCGTACCTCAAGCCGATGATCCACTGAAGCAGTAATACTGCAGTGCGTGCATTCATTAATGCAAAATGTTGTAATATAATAGGCTTTACCACAGTCAGTTTGTAAGTATGAGTTCAGGAGTCCATAAATCAGATGTTCTTAACCCGAGGACTGCTTGTAGATCCACAATGTACAGGCTGTATAGATATATTTAGATTTCGTATATGTCTATTTTAATGATCAAAGCCCTTTCTCTGGAAAATACCATAAGGTTCCTAAAAGAACAAAATCAATCACTTCCTTATCATGCCTTATTTAACATCTATGATATCTGTAATATTCTCCATATTCTGTAATTGTTGGTATAATTCTTAAGATTATAATTAGAGGGACTGGTTAACCATGACTGGTTAAAGCAGACAAACAAGGCTGACGATACAGCATGGAACTCGTGGATTCAGGTATTGTTCATTTTTTATTAGTAAAGAGTTACTCTTTATACCTTCATTGAGGGGTTATTGGTACTATTTATAGTTTCATGTGTATTTTTTCTTTTTAAATCATAAAGGAAATTGACAGACAGCATTTTAGTTCAGCACCTCAAATGACTGCAAGATTATACTGGCATTATTATACAATCCATTTCAAAAAATAGATTTGCTTAGAGGCCCATTCTCGTGGTCTCAAGAAAAATAAATTATAAGGAAGCTCTAAGAAGTAATAGTTCTGAAAGATAAATTCATGACTGATGAACAAAATGTGTAGAAAGGTATTCATAAGTACTGACCCCATCTGGTTTTACTGTTTAATTCAGCTATTAATGATCATTGGTGTTCAGTGGCTAATCTTTGCTTAAAACACACCATCAAAAACTTCTCAATAGTTTCATGAAATCAATGTGTTAATGTGCCCAGGAATTGTGTGTCTGTTGAATATATTAACATTTAAACCTTCCTTGTGAATTAAGCCCATATAATTGATGCATATTTTTTCTGGAGACTTTAAATTAGTTTACAGATTGAAATATGTATTGAAGAGCCAGCAATTTTGGTCCTTTTATGTAGAATTTCGTTTTGGTGTATGAGAAATCGTAGGTTCTCAAACTAACAGCTCAAAAACTTAAAAGCTAAAACTTGGACAACAGCAGTCTACTGTAGGTATGAAGGAGATCGTCTCCCCCTCTCCCATGAGAGTGTCAGATGCTTTGCCATGTGTCTGACCAAATATAAATGGTACTACTGAATTTTCCTGTTTGACAACAGCACTGACAGAGACATAATCAGATGTGACAGGCTCATCAACTTCAAGCTATACCTGACATATAACTGCTAAACATCCACATGGCCTGTCTAATTTCTTCACAAGGACCTGAAGTGAACAGGGAATATTTTGTCGATGTGTGTACGTCTATATATTTGTGCAGGAGGTTGTTACTCATTGCATTTTGAACATGAAATAGCAATTAAGTAGCACAATCTCATTAAATCTCCATTCCACAGAGAGCAAAACATATATCAGCAGATAAATATAAAGAACCAAAGTCACTAGAGGGACAATGATTGTATTGTCTGAGTTACATGTCTTTTCCCCCAGTTCATTCTGTTTTGTTCATGTGGGCTAATCACTGGCATGTATTTGCTGATTGTTGTCACTACAATCAACTAAACTGGTTTATAAGGTCACTAATTATTATGTGGTTTTTGGGAAATAAAAAAACTCGTATTTATACCTGCAAGACTTCCTTAATTAAAACCACGTGAAATGATGTGCTAAAGGTTTGGCATCAGATGCAAAGTCAGTGTTGGTAATGCTCAGAAAACAAAATTATCTCATTGATTGCAAAACCACTTTTTGTAAGCGGAGTATTACACAGTCATCCCACAGTCATGCTTGTGTTGGGCAGATTGTTTTAGGGCAGAAGGCTGGAAACAGAGGCAGAAACAATCGAGAATCTTTCAATGTTGTGTTTATTGTTAAAATGTTCTCAAAATGTCCCCCCACCTCATGGAATTACTAAAACATTACTTTCTCTGACGAACTGTAAACTCAAACAAAGAGTCCCTATCCACGGCTTCTATAAATTCTTTGAAAATGTTTAATAGTATCCATTCACTCAAACCTACTAAGTGTGGAAAAAATGTCAAAGGCACGAAGAAAGACGGGATTGAAAAGACTAATGCAGGAAGACAGATTAGTCATGCAAAAGAGCCCACACAGTCTTTCAGTTTTGCACAATACCACTTTTTATGACTGCCCTATCTCTACAAAGGCTACGTTCAATATATTAAGGATGATACATGGTCAGCTATGTAATCTCTCTTTGATTTCCCAGCCCATACATCCCAGGATACTTTCTTCACCAAACGAAAGCTTAGCCTATGCTGTGAGTTCCTTGTATATTGCCGTAATCCACGGAAAACATATAATCAGTACATTATACAACACAAAATACTATTCCAGTGTACAATTACCTAAATGACTTTGCAATATTCCCATGTAAACTTATTGATATATTACTTAAACCAAAGACATTTACCCAACTGCTTTACTCTGATATTCTGTTTATCTGATATTTGTTTTTGTTAATTTTTTTCGCATTACACATAAATAAAATGAAAGGATTTTGAAATGTCAGAATGTCTTGAGTAATTAAATATTTACATGCTAGCATGACTTAATAACAGTTCTATGAGTTTTTGTCTTTCAAGAAATGAAGTTATATGCTGCATTTCCAGTACCCCTCAATCAGGAGAATCACCCTTCAGCAAGGCCCCAAAACAAACAGCATCCATACCCACCATGTCCTAGGCATAGATGCAGTCTGGTGTTTATTAAACATTATGAGTGCTGTGTATCCTACGATAATTGATTCCCCCACATACAACTATTTACTTCCCCAAGCTGCTCATTTTATCAGTTCTATAACCTTTTAGAAACTGTCTCTGTGGAGAGGATTATTGCCTGGATTCAGATTCATTACGGTGATTGAATCCTTTTCAATAGAAAACTGCTTAAAGAGGAACATGGCTTCTTTGAGCTGTCCTTCCTGGAGACGTAAGGCGTGAAGAGTTAAAAAACGCTTGTCTGCTTGGCATGATTCTGGCCCATTCAGGCCCATAGATACAATGTTTGTGACCTTTGTGACTATGATATTCTTCCCTTTCTTATTACCAGATTTTTTTTCAATTGCTATTTGTAGATTTATTTTTGCATTCGTAGATATTTAGAATAGCTAATTAAAATATCTAATGATTAACATTGCAAAAGAGAAGGTATTGTGAAATGGGAAGCTTGTAATCATTGTCAGAATTTAATGCGGGTCTTGTTTACAATAGGAAATTATACAGTATGCATCTGTAATTTTCCTTAATCTCTCTTTTTTTTAAAACTCATAGTGTAGCACCTGGACTTGTGCTATTTATCATGCTTGGGACCAGAATTAGAACATGAATTGCTTTTCTTTTTGCCAGTGACAAGAAGGCCAGATGGCATAAAATAAAAATGGCAAAATTGGAGGACACTGGACTTCTTGTATTCCATCAAAGCGACACATGGCAGCGGTAGATTAATTGGTATTTTTACATCATTACATTTTTTCATTAAAGCTCTTTTCATTTTTGCATTGTTATATTTTTCCCTTAAAGAAGGCATGACAAAAACGTATCTACATAATTGGAGGATAGATTATGTTCTTGATTGTATGTAAGTGTCACGGAAGAGGTGTTTTCCATTCTTCTGTTGTTAAAGGACTGGAAGACGCACTTGAGGCTTCTAAAATCAATGCCAAAGTAACATTAACTCACCACCTCCTACTCAACTCAACCAATCTTCATTCACAGCTTCATATGCCGGCAGAGAAGATACTGTACCAACCAGACAGAAAATAATCCAACTGCCTGTTTATTTCTGTATAGACAGATACCGGGTTATGAACGAGATATGTTCTATAAGTCTGTCTTTTATTTGAATTTTTACATAAGGCGGAACAGGAACATACAGTTAGTAAAATGTGTACATAGTGTATATTTTACCTTTCTGTACATATAAAACACCTAAGAAAGTTTTCCAAATACAATAAAACATCTTAAGCATAATAATACAGCATACAATGATGATGGTGATTATAATTATTATTATTAAGTACTTACTTATGGTACTGCACTGTACCCAACTCAAGCCAACAAACTGCTGAAGTCGAGTAAATGTTTGCACAATCATCACAAAGTAGTGTGAGTAAAATTTTTTATATAATACGCTTTATGGCAGTCCATTTGTAAGTATGAGTTGTCTGTAAGTCATACACTCTTAACCCATGGACGGCCTGTATAACATTTTTATTTATAAATAGTAAGGAGTTTTAGTAAGGATGGTGTATTAATATCTTCTCATTCAATTTCACGGTAACACATGGAATTATGTATATCAAATCAATGGTGTAGCTATAAGCATTGTAGAAGTTATGCTAGGAACAGAGTGAGATGGGATTTGAAACGCAATATCCCAAACTAAAGGCGTAAATAGGTTTCTAGCAAAGCATTCAGGACCTTTATATTGCATTGGTCTTGACACAGAATTATACTGAATGCCATGAAAAGGGAACATGCAGCAGAATGCATTTTGGGTAAACCTTCCATCTATTGGGACATGTTCATGTCACATACCTGACTTTCCCTAATAGTGAGTTTTGGGGGTTGTGGCCCCCTTGCCATCATTCTCAGCAGTTTACATACATTGATGTGTTTGGTTTTGCTTCTGCAAACTAAGTCAGCTTCCAGCGTTGACACCCGTTGTGAGCTCCTAGTCACAATCGTTTATTTTTTTTCCCCAAATTGTCTCATCATTCTTCTGTTATATATTTGTGAATAACTGTCAGGATAGTCAAAGAAATGCATGGAGTCAATGCAGAAAATATTGGAAAAATATTACTTTCATGATTTGATTCAAAAAGATTCCATTTATATTTAAAATATATTTATGTTATGTGAATTTATTTTATTGCCATATTATTTTTCTTTTTTAGAATTAGAGAAAAAGAACATATTCATTTGTAATATTCCTCATTTTTTATTTTAACCTGATTTTGAGGATTATTGTGATCATATTGTCTAATAATATTTGCATATAATTTATACACACACACACACAGACATAAACAAACATATAAAATTATCAACGCATAAAGTGTAGTCATCACATCTCCTATTATTTAAAATTCTTTGATATGGCAGATTCAGCAAATCACTTGACTTGAAGAAATTAAACATTGGGAGAAAAAATGTGAAAAGTGTGCAAAAAAAAAAACTTATTTAAAAAAGTTATTTTTATTAGGTCAGTCATCTTTTTGAATTGGTGGAACTTATTGGTGGAACTACAAACAATAATAGTGATGATGATGGTGATGATGATGAGAATGATGATGAAGGATGGTGTGCAGTGTATTTGTATGACATGCCCAGCCATGGCCAGTCAGCTCTTGTCCAAACCACTTTTTCATCTCAGTAGAAATATCTAATGGAATATATTAAATCATATTAACATAGTTTATCTTGTTATCTGCATTACACATAGCCTTGGGCTAGTTACCCAAAAAATGACTTACTCCAATTCACTGATACAGCAGCATTCTGACATAAAAACTGATATAAAGAGATTTAAATACAAAAAACAAATCAGCAGGGTGGACATTTTTAAAATCATGTTTATTTTATATGAGATTTAAGCACATGAAGATATGTTGTGTCTGTTTTGGAACACTAATAAAAGATGTTTCCTTGTCTGCTTCTTCATCTTGATCAAAAGAAATTTCCAATTTTTTGCTGCTACATCAGGCTAAAAGGCTGTTCCCCAACACTTTTATTTGCATCTACCACAAAACAGAATATATTGTATTATTCGATAAATGAAAGCAGTGCTACATTTAAAATGATTTGTTGTTATTGTTGGTGGTGTACTATGCAAAATCAACGTAATTCTCTGCAAAGCGTCAATAGCGGTATCATGCTTCAGTCAGCTAAATCTAAATATCGTCATTTACAGTTTTTGTCTATATGTGTTTATGCACCAGAATTCCAATATTCCACCGCTATGATTCTTTTATGCTGACATCAATAGCATGCTATTAAAGACAGTATTTCATTATTGGTTTCTCATCCCTAGTGGTTATTTACAATCCCACATATACTAAGCATTGATATTAAAGCAGAGCATTTTAATGAGGCCCTATCTTCTGTAGCAATATGTCTTTCCCAGAATGAGATTGTGTTTAAAGATTTTATCAAGAAATTGCTGTTCGCTTGGGTTATGTTTTGTCCATGAAATATGCATTTCATATTTCTTTCATTTCATTAACATAATTTAATTTGTGCTTTGCATTCTGTGCATAATACATATTTGATTTACAAAACAAATATTTCCATTAGAAAATGAATTTCATGCAGGCAAAAGGGAGAACTGAATGATGTATTGTAAGGAAATAAGAAATATTATATATTATCTTCAGCATCCAAAAACCATTGGCAGAGGAAGAAATACTTTCTGATTTTCAAACTATGTACTTATTTATTTGTATTTCTATGAGACAAATATGCATTAAGATACCCGAGATAATAGAACATATATTGCATTGATAAATCAGCATAATTTTGACTGATTCATATCCCATTCTGTTATAAGTAATAAGGGGTTATCTGTGTTGTCTGAAAGTGTATCGGGAACAAACAATTCAAAATAATGTACATTTAGATTTAAGTGGGTGTTACAGCACACGTGTCTCATTTCAACGTAGTATTTTTTTTTATGTATATTGCATTAAAGAAGATTCTTTTTTAATTAATGCAATGCAATGCAACCAAGACAGTTTAAATGCTATCAGTCGGTGCTTGATAAGTTCTGAGGTTCTGAGAGCTTGGGGATTTGGATAACGAGAAGCATTTAAATGTCCCTGGTGGAATCATATTCATTTGGTTTATCTATGACATAAAAAGGCAGGTAATGCTATGATATATCACTAGCTTTTTATATAGCACACACACACACAAAGCTGCTGTTTTAGAGGACTTCCTTCTAATGGGAAATAACCACAGAACAGTAGACCAAGCATTTTCTGTTGGCGGTGATGGTGACCAGTGAATTTGACGGACTCTTGTCTGTTTAAAAATAGTCCTGCTATAAAAATGAATGCTGCTCCAGGTGCTCAGCTGTGTCTCGGTGAATCTGTGATAGACATTAATCACTCTTGATTGTGACATGGAGGAAGTGGCAGGGCTGTGGTTCAGGGTGAAACAGGAGCATGGTGCTGCCGATGTTTTCGGAAGGTTGCCTCTCGACCACCTCTCTTTTTTTGATCTCCTTAAGTTGTAAAGTGTCACAGAGATGCCAGTCTTTTGTTTTCTGTTGACCTTTTCCTAACGCGAGTACACCTTGCACAAAGAGCAGTCCTGCAATCCCTTTGCCTGTCATAAAACTACTGACAACCTGAGTAAATGTGTGAATCTGATGCTTTTTGTCTGGTGGTAGACACAAAAAGGAAGGATGCTAATCATTGCAAAGTTTAATTTGTGGGGAATTGAAGACATTCCCCATGAAATGCAATGCATTGATACAGTGTTGGCCAAAGTTTCCAGGTAATTTGGTCTCTGGTTACTGTGTACTAAGAAATGCAATCGAAATTTTAGGCTTTCAAACGCTGTACCTTGTACCTGAAGATTATTTTGGGTAATGTCCCAGTTAAACAACGTGACCACCATTTCTCCTGCTCTGAATTGCACTACGACATTTCTTAGTTGTAATGAAAAGCTTTCCACTAGAATGAAAAGTATTCATACTCAGCTTGTTCGTTAATGTCAATATTATGGGAAAAAATCTATCTAATATTGCAGGGCTATCAGATCATATGAAATTATGGATTCTCGGTCTAAGCGTTCAGCCTCTATCGGCAGTGCTGTTCAAATCAATTGAAGCAGAGGCAGAGACAACACACACAAACGCAAACCACTAAAGGAAATGAAAGCATCACTGCCAGTTTTAAACAAGTTTCAAAATATTTGTTTTGTAAATTACCCTACTGAAATTAAAATATAAAAGTTATTTAAAATGTGCATATTAAGTCTATATATTGTGACAGTGTTTAAATGTTTATTTTTAATTCTTTTATGTTAAGTATTATATAGAACACTTGCTTTAAGATAAAAACTGGCCATTTTATTGGAGATGCCTGTTCAGCTCTTCATCGAAGTGAATGTATCTATTCAGCCATTCATAAATCAGCAGTATGACGTATAAAATCATGCAGTGACAGACAAGTTTCGATTTCTATCGCGGCGTTCTGATGGTCGGGTCAGAATTTGGTGTAAACAACATGAAAGCATAGGTCCATCTTCATACTGGTTTTTTGAACATGACGATGAATTCACTGTACTCGAATGACCTCCACAGTCACCAGATCTCAATCCAACAGAGCAGCTACGGGATGCGGTGGAACAGGATGTTTGCATCCTGAAGGTGCAGCTGACAAATATGCAGTAACTGCATGATACTATCATGTCAACATGGACCAAAGTCTGAGGTAGTTCTGAAGGCAAAAGTAGGTCCAACCTGAAACTAATAAGGTTTAATTACCTTAGTGGCCAGTGAGTGTGTATGTACGTATGTATGTATGTATGTATGTATGTATGTGCGTGTGTGTGTATGCGTGTATCTGCATATCTGCCATAATGCAGCAGATAGTTTCTAATAAAACCTTGTGTTATGGAAATTTTTGCAATTAAAATAACAGGGCTTATGGAAAAAATTAAGGAACTATGGAAAGATCACTTAAATCCTTAGCAAACCATTGACCATTGTGTTCAACAGGCTGTATGAAGCTTTGTTTTAAGTTCAGCACTTGAATTATCACCAATACCCCTATTAGATACATTTCTGTACCTTTGTTCACTCCCATTTATGGCAATAAAGTATGTTTTGTGAAAATCAGCAGGGTGTGTCCTGGGAAGCTGACCACGATAAAGACCTGGGTGAGCAGTGGTATGATTCTCTCCCTCTCAGATGATGCAATATACATTTAGATATATTGGTTACCAAATAATACAAAGATATGCATTGATTTTATACCATTTTGTTCAACTTTCACAGATACAGTTCAAATCAGTTTAACATGTATTGAGGCACTGTAGATATTTTACGCTGCAAAAACCATTAAACTGTCGCTAAAAATATAAATAACGCATGTTCCTATAATTTAAAGTATCATATTATGTTATATCCATAATGTATCTTTTGGAAATTCTGTTTTGATGGCGCCCCTAGTTTTCGGGACCCCTGTTGACTGCCTAAGCTGGTCTTATTGTAAATCCGCCCCTGAACTGAAATATATAGAAACCCGTAATAATTGGGGGAGAAAATATTTCTACTACTGTTGCGAATCGGGTGGTTCTTTGCCTTCTCATCCATGTGTTTAGAACGCTTACTTAGTATTACATAACCAGTGTTATCCATACAACAGTCATACTTGTTAGATGTAACTCCATAAAACTTTTACATTGTGAAAAATATATTAACCAAAACAGGTTAAATGATTTTGAATCAATATTTAAAATGCTGATAAGTTAGGACAAATATTAAAGGAATGAAAATATTCATAAAATACATTTTAGCATACTGTAGCTAAACATTCTGCAACATCTATCAGCATTCTGTAACAATCTCATTATTACATTTTTTTGAATGGGTAAGAAAGAACCAGGTCTTAAATGACACATTCCATGATGAAATGGTACTCCTTAAAAATTATTTTAATGCTTAATACATTTGCACACACAGCAGAAATGTAATACCTTAAACCTTACATGATCTAGCAAAGAAAGAGTTTAGTCTTGAGCAAATAATCTTTGCTCAGCAAAATTACAGGTTAAAAGTAAACTTACGAATGACATGTGAAAAACTTGGAAATGGGTGCAAATTAAGATGTAAATTCCTACTCGAAGTATCACTTTTTATTATCGAGTCTGTGGATTATTCTGTAGATACCTCTGTAGGGCCTCTGCTTCAGGGAACCGGAGTCAACTGGAATAAGTCAGGTTTATTCAATGACATTACATTCCCTTGTGTAAATAAGCCTTATAATACCTGTAGGCCACATGCTTTGATTAAGTGAGTCAAGAGAGATGATTTTAGTCTTAATGCTGTTCACTGCCTGACAATATTCATTTATTGATATGTTTGTAATTAGTATAAGTGTCTGCAATCCACCCAATCAGTGACGATTTCCTGTTCGCCTTAAATTCTGTATGATCACTTTGATATTGTTGTCATTTCCAGGGTTTTGGGAGATATACTGCAGGACAGCTTGTTATTTTATTGTCAATAATATCTAGGCCTCTAGGTACTGTATAGTGTGAACCTGGTGGACCTTGGGACTTGCCAAGTTTCACAGTATTTTGTGCTTATGCTTCTATTTATCATCGCTTTAAGGTAGCTCACCCATCTTTTCTGTGAGAATGTATCCTTTCAAGATCAGCTTAAATAATAAAGTAGGAAATAGAAGCGGATTCCTATTCATTGTGTGCTAAACTCCATTTGACACTTATGTACTTTCAGCAGTTCTACTACTGTTCCTGCAGCTGATGTCACAGTCTGTGTGCTTTTTCATACCTGTTTCATCTATTTAATTCTGGCTAAAGGCTAATCCTCTTACTATTTTGTATTATTCTTAAATTTGATCTTTGTATGCCCGTATTTTTGATCATAAATTTGTTTGGCATTGAGAGATTAAAGTGTCACGGCAGTATCAGATGTGATGAAAGAGTACGGTAAGCGTGATGTATGATAAATTGTGATGTATCACAAATGAAACTGTGTAGAGACTAGTCAGTACACATGGTGTATGGCGTCAAAAATCACTAGATTAGGACAGACGGAACAGAGGCTTGTATTTTAGAAATATGTGTCATAAATTATATCATAACTAATAGTACACATTCTTTATAACCACAAATAAAACTTTTTTAAGCATTACTTCTATAGCATGCATTTGTATTCCAACCATGTTTGGATATTTTTTTTTTTACAATTTTTTGTAATGAAATGATAAAAATAGTGACCACTGTAGGCAGCAGACCACTTCACATGACATATGGACCGATGGTTGATTTGCTGTCCTACCCTGATAGTGAGAGGTTTAATGAAAAAGATACAATGCTGCCAAAGTATTCAAATCACTTTTGTGATAAAGTTATATGTTCAGCCTTGAAAAAACTGGTAGATAATGTTTGGACTCATTATAATTCCTGGTGTGTTTAAACAGGCAGCCCAGAATGCAAACAAAAGCAGATGAAATTTGAAAAGTATTATCAATATTGCAGATAGCGGCTGCCCTTTCCAATCAGAACAAGCATATCTCTCGCAGAAAATTTACGGCTGACTAGTTCATTCATTTATATTAGCCTGCTGTATTTTTTCTCTCTGCCTTCAAATATATATATGCTGAATTTATGAAAAGGCCAAACAACTGTCATTGAAGTTTTTTCTTTAATTAATTTACAGTACTATCATTTTTGTAAAAGTAAATGTATATGTAAATATTAGACAACTTTTCATGCTGGCCTTCTTATGAGACTATTTTTCATGAGAGAATGCAAGAATATAATGCTTTGAGATTGTTCTGTGAAGACTAACATGACTTGTATTTTTTTTTCTTTTTTGAGGGTCAGACAGCTAGTGCATGTGCTTGTGCACAGTAATTTTTTTTGCATATGATGAAATAATAACAGAATGAACAGCTGAATAAAGCAGTCTGATGCATGCAAGGGATAGAATGTTATTAACTAATATGTGTAATGTATTGGTTTAGATACATTGGTGATTTGTATGTTGCGTAAAAATATTAAATTGAGAAAAATATAATTTTTTGAATAGGTCATGTCTTATGGACATGCGCATGCTGTGGAAGTAACAGCAGCCCATGAATGATATATTTCTTTTAAATTGAATGTGGTGGATTTAGTTTATCGTAAAAAGGAAAAATAATTAAGCTCCACCCCATCCCAATCCAGGTATAGACATTTTTCACCCACTGAACCCCCAGCAGCATTAAAAAATAAATATTTTAACATGCAAGAAGTCTGGAGTGAGAACTAAACCTTTGATAGGAGGAGAATAAACTTAGCTACCTGACGCTTCCCTACCAACCTCACTAGTGTGAAGGAAACTCACCACACACTCAATTTATGGTGAGTAAATATGGCGTTATTAATGTCAGGGCTCATCATGCACTGGAAATTGGAGTCAGCCATTGTAAGTATTTCAGAAATATCCAAAACATATATAATATACACTTATTTTCCAAAATAGAACATCAAAAAAACTAGTACCTTATTGTTTATATATTAGAGAAATTGGTCTAATTACTCATATAGTTATTGAGAAATCATAGGCAGTGGCAGCTTATTTCCAGCATAAACAATTTTTTGTTTTTTTTAAATTGTTTTTATTTTAATGCAGATCACTATATTTTATTGACACATCCTTTCTGTGGTCTCTGGAGAGCAGCTGGGAGATATACTGTAGTACCTTGGGCAAATTGTCAAGGCTGATCCAATACATACCATACAACAGTGACAACGAATTCTCATGCATTCAAAAACGGTACCTTAATTCTTTTGAGGACGCTTATGACAACACTTGAAACACAAATGTTGAAAAGCAACAGAGATATTTTTACAATGTATAAGGTCAAAAGTTTCAAGCTACAAAGGAAAAGGGTTATTTTGATTCAAATTGTCATAAAAATATATTATTTAACAATACTGTTACAAACCAATTCAAAACTGACAGACACTTGGCTGTTATGATTGCTGTTCCCGGGTTTAGAACCATTCCACAAAATGTAAAACAATAGATCTTTGTTTTCACATGAGGCAGTTCAAAACAAAGAAATGGCTTTATAATACAACTTTTGGTAAAGGTGAGTTTTGCAACGTTTTTGTTTCTGGCACACAGAGACATGATTTGTTCATTCCAGTCATGTGAAAAACATGGAAAAACTGAATTTCCTTACATGACATTCAGGTCAGCCATGCATAGTATTTGATTTCCAAAAATTCATTCTTTGTATTTTTAAAGATGTAACTGAATTTGTCATTATATTAAACACTTTTGGATAGACTCAATGCAATTACCAGTTGTGGCTGTGCAATATAAATAATTTTTTGAAAACAATGTGAACTGAAGTTTTTTTCATGAATAATTGCTATCTGACTGCCCTTCTGTACATTTCCTTGTTCTATTTTTTAATCTGACTTCATATAGTCCACATAGTGCAAAACTGTACATATTGAATATCTATTTATAAAATATTGCTTCCCTTTTTAATTTAGCAAGAGGAAAATCCCAGGGTTTAAAAGGATAAATTGGTTCCTTTCTGGCGCATACAGTGCTAATCCATAATAATATGGCTGGTCTGACTAACGCTAACCCTATCACATTCAGTTCACTGGGATGTAGAAATGGGCACATTTGATTTGGACCCGAGCATTTCTCTAGAGAGAGGTAAAGATAAAGTGAGAGAGAATGGAAGCAAAAAGAGAAAGGTGGCACTGTATTTCCATGAATGAAAGAGCCTTTGAAACAGGAGACCTTTAATGCCTGAAGGGCTTATTACACTGACGACTGAAAAATATCTATAACATTTTAAGAGAAATGATATTACAGGTAAATACAGAGAGTTTTTCTATATATATATATGATATGTAAAAAGATTTTTAAGCATGCATATTTCATATCTGACTCTGGCATGTTCCTTTCAAATGATGTTTATTAATTGTAAACGCTGAATTTGATTTAGTTATACTTGGACATTTCTACCACAGGTATGCAATTGGAACACTTAATAAATAAATGCACACACACAGTAGCATGTTTCTTATCACATTTCGAAAAGCTTTCATGAATTTCATTAATAATTGCCATTGTGTATCTGTATACATACAGAGGACACTGGCATTAAAAAAGGCTAAAAACAGAGGGTTAACCCCTTTGCCCTAAAGCGGAAAACTGAATATTCCATTCTGTTGAAACTGTAGCTCTGCAATCGTGGTGCTTCATGATTCAATCCAGGTTGACCCCCATATAACTCATTTTAAAAGCTGTATCAATTTGTTTTATTTGGATAAAACAGTATATTGTACTGCAACCTCAGCTGTAATCTAGGGCAGGAGTCGCATTTTGCTTCTAGATGATCTATTCATCTCCCCATCCAATCTTTCAGGCAGTAGATATTTCTTTATAGATATGTTAACATACAGGATGCATATATGATATCTGACATTGGCTTGTATCTTGATTTACAATGTTTATTAACCGTACTTGCTGATTTTTATTTAATTATGCTCACACATTTCTGCTGTAAGAGTAGGGCACACTTAATACAAAGTTCCACAGAAATGCATTAATCGCACTAATGGTTTTCAGTATTTTCCAAATGGCATGAAAGTTATACACATCAGTAGTTCTGAATTATTGACCCTGGATGCCTCTTTTGATACTCACACTGTAATCAAATTATGTAGCATGCTGGGGGCACGACAACATGCAAGGACCACTTGGACACCCATTGATTGCCAACAGCGCAGTTCTTGTGTTGCCATTGCTGGCTGCGGGACGTCCACTGTGTTATGAGCCAATCTCAGGTGTTTCCTGTGTCATTTTACATGTCTTCATATTTATGAACACGTTTGAGCTCTCCAATAGAACTTTATTGATCTTCCCTTTTTCTCTCGTATCATAGTAAATCTTTTTCTTATAGTCTCTCAACTGTACCTATATGTGTAGTAGTAAATACTTTTCAGAAACACTTAACTTAGATCAGTCATCATAATGCATTATAATATAACATCACAAACATGGCTATAGCTATTTGTGAAAAGGCATAACACATTATAGCCATGTTTATTATGCATTATGGATGCTCTATTTAGCACTTATGTATAATGCACTATAGATACCTTCATGATGCATTATAATGGTCAATATAAGAATTAAGGTTGCTTTGCACTGCATTATGGAGGTGTTTATAGTGTATTATACATGTATGACTTTTTATAAATAGTCATAGCCATGTTTTTAATATTTTATGAATGCATTATAATGCCTTACAAAGGTATCAATAATGCATTATACACAACTGCTTTAAGCAAAGCGTCACCTATCGTTTTTTATGTGGGTTATGCTCTAATTTGAATTTTTCAGCAATGGTTATGACATAAATGTCGCAAAATTTCCTCTTCTTAAGAGCAAAAGTCAACATATCAAACATTTCTATGATGTTCATATTCAGAATTTAAAGATTTTGCTGTTTTTTACTTTTTTAAATACAATAGTTTTGATCATAAAACTAATATCAATACATTATCTTTAGAAGATCGACACTTTCATTTTTTATTTTTTCATTGACATCAGGAAAAAGTAACTGAAAATGCATTCACAATTGTCAGCTGATTAACTTCCTTAAAAAGTCTAAGTTTTTTTCAAGTGTATACAAAAACATCATAGGGTATTTTAATCCTCAGTAACCCAATTTCTTGCCTGGCAGCCAATGCATTTTAATGTTTATTATGGGGTTGAATGTGGGAGCTGGGTTGCTTTTTGAACCCCAAATTCAAAGCGACAATGAAAGAGGGGGAAGTGTGTCATTGTTCAGCAGGCCTGGAGTGCGACTTTCTATTGGCCCAGAAGTTACATGATGCAGATCAGTCCACCCCAGCTGAGGGGATAGGAGGAGGCGGTGTTTCTTCTATGTACAACAACAAAACCCTGTATTAACGCAGCCGTCATGCCTCCAAACAAACAAAAACAAATTGAAACACAACTAAGTAATTAGCTGATAGTCCGTTCTAGTTTCCACAAACCAACAAATACATAAGAACTGGACTCGCACTGCCTGTAACCTCAAGAAAACCTGAAATATACTGTAAAGACCGTTGTGGAATCTTAAACCTTTTCAATAATATACACACACACATTAATCGATAATGATTTGTGGATTTATTATTTATTTTAGTTAGACTTCAAGTCACACATTAAAAATAGGCCATAGGCTAGACTGAGTGTGAAGGTGTATGCCTGAGTAAACATCACAATCCTGTTCCATAAACAAAGTATCCTAGTGTTTGGTTTGTCAAGCGTGAGTCTGATAGAGATATGGTCTGAATGTCTCTAGGTCTGAGAGAGAGTTCTGAGAACCCCTTTGTGCGCTGCAACATTGCACCAGCTGACTCATGTATTTAACATGAATTTTCTTAGTAATGTATTGACTGTTGTGACAATTATATCTTTACATTCCTTTACAATAAAAACCCTCACATATTATAACACATTATAACATATTTCTAGAAATATTGCAATCATAAGAAACAAATTTTCTGGAATATTGTTACTTGCTCGTAAAACCTGCAATACGGTATCAAGATTTTCTTCAATGCCTGCTTACTTGCTATAGAATAAGATAAAATCTGTGTAGGCCTTTGCTAGAAATGTTACAGGTGCTAATCATAGTCACTTTGTTGGTTCAAGTTTGGAATGTACTTTAATATTTATATATAACTTATTTAACAGACACTTTTGTCCAAAGTAATGCACAAGTGAGGAAAATAGCACATTGCACACATACATGCTGTCAAGGAGATAACTAGGCATAAGTCCAGCTAGGCTGAGCGTAAGCAGTATTACAGCAGGATCTTCACTACAACAAAGCAAGAACCTGATAAAACGAATCAAAGACAAAGTGCAATTTAAGAACCTTCATGGGATATCAAGATCATCAGGTTAGTAAACGAATTCATGGAATAGTTGGATCATGAAGCATTGGTAGCAATGTGCCTGCTACCAAATAATTGCATAGGTGTCCTTCATAATTAGCTGGAATTTAAGGCAAACCAGGCCTCAAGAAAAGGCCATTCATTCGCTTGTAAGAAGAACTGAAAAGATATTGGATGTGGCCAAACTGTGTTTATGCGTGCGTCTATATGTGAAGGCAGGTGGCAGATCTTGGCAAAGGTAGTATGGGGAATTTCTCAAGGTGGGATCTTCTAATGGGGTGGAAAGCTTTTACCTGGGTGGGGGGGGGGGGGTGCGCAGCTGGCTATAGCTATGACCACTGGTGGGGACAGCTACACCTCATCTCTTGCTGGCTGGACAGTGCAAAGAGGCACTTTCATAAATGCATTGTTGTAAGCCCACAGTAGTCAGCCTGAAATGTTACCAATGTTATTACACTCCTGCATTGTTGTTCGGTATAATGTACTGTGAAAAACTGCAATAGCCTAATCAATTGAAGACGAATGAACTGTGGTTCTAAAATTAGAATTGGGATAGCAGTTGCTTTTTTGCCTGTTTGTTTGTATATGTATTTGTTTGCTTGCTTGTCTTCTGATATGCAGGAGAGACTGCAAAATCATTCTGAATCATCTGAGTAAATAGATATTGAGATAGTCAGAGATTGGGGCACAGAAAGAGAGCAAGAATCACAAAATCACAAAAAAGTATTAAACCAGAACTATATTTGCAAAGTTCACAAAGCTTTTTTTCCCCCTGTGGCACATATTCTAGTATGCACACAATAAAGGACAGCAGCCCATCCATTAATTGAAAGTCTTATTATGCGTGATATCATTGCCTTGCTATCTGACTAATAACCTCCTGAAAGAGCACAGATACCATTGATGATATAACAAATGATTGCAATAAAGGAGGGAAGATTCAAATACATGACAATGCATTCAAAGATGCATTCAAGAGCCCCTAATGTTTCTGAGAGCATTACACTGGTCATTACTGCTTATACCTACTGCAGTTGATGTAGTCGGTAATCACAGTTTCCCATTACACACAAAAACCCTGGAAGGAAGTTATAATAATAGTTTATTTCTGGAAACATATGCAAAACTAGAAATGCTAATATAATATTTTACTTATTAATTATTAAACATGAGCAGCCTTGAGATTTTTCATTAATTAATTATAGCAAATAAATAAAGAGCCTGAGCTGCCAAGTATCACTTAAAATGCAAAATAAATGCCTTGTAAAATATATACATAATGGTCTTGCAAATAGTAACTATTTAACTGATCAAGTGCAAGACCTTTAGCAATGAGCACATTGTATTACCTAAGGAATTTCTAATTACACATGAAGATAGCAATGTTGTGAATATAAGCTGTATTTTGAGCACTCATATAGGTATATGACAATGTCCACTCCCCTATACTGGTGCCATTTATATAAGCAGGAATAGGAAGGGCAAGCATAAAAGCCTCGACAAATCACACGTAAGAAGTATGACATGGGTATCAGAATGCAAATAAGCACAAAACTGCTCATAGAAGCTGGCAGATTAATGATAAATTATACAGGCTAGCCTTGTTTATAGCAGCAATTTTCTGTCTCTGCACCTGTTCGTTTGGTCTAGTTTAAACCAGACAGAGAATTTACAGCTCTTCACGGGGCGCTTTTCTACACGTATGACGTGGTCTCCTAAACCATTTATCACCCCCAATTCCTTGTAATGTATTTAATAAAGTGCAATAAGAGATTCAATTTTAAAATGTATAAGGTTTGTCTATTCTGTCAGACCTGGCTGTGTGAAACCAGACTAAAGGTATGTCTATTCTGTCAGACCTGGCTGTGTGAAACCAGACTAAAGTTACATTAAAAACAATTGTTTTTTTTTTTCATTTAAAACTAGTACACCACATTAAATTGACTATACAATTTTTAAAGTCCACCCCCCCCAGAAAAAAAACAAACAAATGTCTTAACATTATTCACTTATCCTACATTTCAGCCATTGCACTTATTTACACGCCCTCACATTAAACTTCCCCCGAAAGGATTAAAACCACTTTACAAAGTCACCTGAACTGAGTAATATTCATAAAACGCTTCCCTTCCAATGTGTCGTGCAGACTTGTGGCAATGTTTGCATGTCTCAAATGCTGGACAGAAGGTGTTTTCTGGATTGGATTAGGCTAATATATTGGCCCATCCTTTTTATGAGATTACATTGGTATTGTTTAGCCTAGATGAACACAGTCATAAATTGGTAGATCGTTCTGTAAAACATGGCTTCCATCCATCCATCCATCCATCCATCCATCTTCTCTATCTGCTTGTCTTATTTGGGATAATGGGGAGTGTATTCTGGAGACCATGGCCACAAGGCAGGAAACAACCCAGGGTGCGGCGTCCACCCATCCCAAGGCACACACACCATTCCATGACGTCCATTTTACACAGATTTTCTGTGTTTTGCACTTTTATAACTTCTTATCCATCATCTCGTAAACGAAGCAATTAAAGGAGAGTATTAACGGCTTTAAAGGCATGAAGAAGCATATTAATTTTCACAGAAAGCCAATTGAGGGATGCAATAGCTTGTATGTTTCAGTTTTAATAAACCACAGGAGCACTTGGAGACATTTCATGGAAGCAATTTGAACACGGAGTAATGTATGTGTGCCCCAGCTTTATCAGGCAAAGCATTTATACACCTATCTAATAGTATCCCTAATGCAGTGTTTCTCACTGTGGTTCTTGGGGACCCCCTAGTCTGGCATGGAGCTGGATGGGAGCGAAGACATGGACTGTGTGGGGGGTCCCTGAGGACCAAGCTGAAATGAGAAACACTGCTCTAATGTCTGTGAAACCAAGCACTTGTTTGAGGGTTAAAACCATAGAACAGGAACCCAAAACACATGCACAGAAAACGCAGGAGACCCCTGCCTGTCATTGTCGTTTATTCATACATTTTCATAGTCATACATGACTGTTATACTAATACATTGTTTTTCAGAAGTTCATCAAGCCTGTTTTTTCTGTTCAACAACAAAACCTCTTGAGTGTATTTAGCATGTGACGAAAGTAAACAAAATAATTTTCCCTATTCAATATATTACAAACAACTCTGGGCAAATTAACACCTGTTTCTGTTTCATTATACAGAACAGTAATCTAATTCAATATGCATTTTTCAATATGAAATATGCATTCAATATGCATGTTCTATATCTATGTTGAAATGTAATTAAAGCATATATGCTTTTTTATTTAAGAACAATGAAAAAAACAGTTCTTTCAATTTGTTTCCAAAATAGTAATAAATTATGATAATTAACGTGAATTAATCTCAGTCCACAAACAAATTTTTTACAATGCGACAAGTTGACTACTGACAGGGCAGAGAAAGCCATGTCTGAACGGCAAAATAAGTGGACGCTTGTGTTGTTGTCTTTAAGAGGAGAATAAGTGGACTGTGCCTGACTAATTATGCTGACCAAAGAGATATTGGCACCATTTTATTGGAATCATTCATCATTTATGGTTATGAGGAATCTTTATTATCATGCAACATTGTTGCTGAAGGAACATAAATTCAAAAAGGAAAATATAGATGGTCAATCGATGCCATTAATCATCAATGGCTAATGAACATAAAGACAGAAAGATAAGATGCACCCTATAGATTGACGTCCTCCAGCTTAGGGTCTAAAAAGTGCCTATTTAGAATTTACTCATTATTGGTTTTATGTGAAAGAAGGTTCTGTTGCATTTTATGTGCTTGACTCCATAATTATACAATCCCTTAAAAATGACTACCATAACATTAAGATATTTGGGGATGGACTGACCAGAAAAGCATTCACTTTCTAAATGGAGGTGATTACCAGAATTAAATTTTTTCTTTTTTAACTTTTGGTATGTAATAATTATGCAATGCCTCTAGAACATAATCATACAAAACCTACTAGATTCTTTCCATTTTCAAACGTCACAAATAATCTTTAGAAAATCTAGAATTTATATTGTTATTGAATAATATGCAAACTGTTATGTCTTACATATTTGCAACACTTACCTCTATAAAAGAGGGGAAACTGTAAAATCCAGTTTGTGGATTGGTTATCAGTAATCGTTAGCATTCAAACTATTTCTGACCCATGGATAATATTTTATCTGTGGAACTCTGCAGGTCATCAGAGTAGCCATTAGCCTCATGATGGCTTAACCGAAGTGGTGTCCATTTGCTGCTAATTTAAGGAAACAAGAAGTTTAGGTAGTGAGATGTACCTTCTACATATTATTGTTTAACATGACTGTGGCAATTGATAGTATCTTATAAATCAGTGATATTCCACAATGTCTTCTCAGAGTTTTAGACTATTACTTGTTTTCTTGTTTGGTCTTCACTTTGAATGTATAGTCTAACTTTAGCAGCTACTATAGAGACAGGTGTATTTAGATATCATAATTGAGTTTGCAATAACTTTTGTTCACAAGTTTTTTGGGATGACTTCAAATACTCTTTTTTTGCATACTAAGAATTCATCTACGTATTTGTGACATTCATCTGTGAATGTCATCAGTGCTTTGTGACATCGACAATTATATTCTTGAACCCTTTACAGAGATTCTAGAGAAATAAGAACTCCAATAAAGGTCTATGCGATGAGAGTATTGACAAAGCAAAAGTACTACACCCTGTCAACTAAAAATGAATCCTCGAAAGCTTCTGCTTCATGAAGTTAAATGTCCGTATAAATTACAGAAAATCAAAAATTCCAGAATTAGTTGACCTACATTTCTATACTCTCCATTTGTAGTGGGAAATGGAGATTTTCCATAGTCACTCTACAGCATGACTGACAAATATAATAGTTTTACTCTCCGTACATTCCAGTAAAATATACTGTATGATTATTTTTCTTTTCATGAATGTTGCACTCTTTATTAATTTAGCTACATTTTTACGTACATGAAGAAGGTATCTGATTTTATAGGTTGTTCTAACATGCTTAGTCTTTTCACTGAGTTCTTTAGAGTAGTTTTGTGTAGATTTGTGCAAGTACAATAAATGTATTGAGAACTCAACCTGTTAGCGTTTATATAGCATCTATAAAGGTTCTGTGAAGTGTGTGAACTTCCCAGTGTGTTCATGTTTGTTGATGATTGTGTGTTTATGCCTCATGATGGGGCGGAATCCCTTTCATTTTGTTTCATGCCTCCTGTGAAAGCCGCTGTATCATTATCACCATATTTGGATGAAGGGATTTTAAAAATGAACGATTTTCCCAATACATTCTTTAAAATACAGACAAATCCCTTGTTATACCTGGGCATCCTTTTAACAGTGATCAGACCCATGTGAGTGTTAAAGTTAGTTTCAATCATTGAAACTGTCACGGCTGGCGGGTAAAGGAAACAAGGATCCAGAAATGCAGGGTAAGCAAAGTTTTAATATGGCAAGGGATGAATAGCCACAGGTAAATGTCAGCCCCGCGATGTGAGGAACGAGGAGTCCAGCCCTCCGGGTGACCGGAGGGAGGG
>JAODKF010000022.1:24302962-24344554 GCA_026779585.1 Mormyrus proboscirostris | reverse complement strand
CCCCCCCAGCGGGACCTCCACACATACGTGCTCTTTGTTGGACTTGGCTGTTAGCACTGTGAGAAGCCTGGCTCTTCCTGGGCATTATATAGATTAATTTACTGTTCCACAGGCCTCAAGCGACACCTCACAGGGGAGCCCGTGTTTGCGTCTGCCGGCTAAGGGGGCCGTGCGCGGCTGAGGGTAGCCGCCGTGAATTCCTGCTGAAAGCAAATAGCGACTTCTGGGCTGGATATGCGGGGGATTGCGGCGCGGCTGTGTGTTTTAAGAGGTGCATCATCTGGTCGGGGCGGCTCATTATCCCACCACTCTCCCAAGCGGCTTGCACTCGTGTTTAAGCGCCTTTTTTTCGCGCATCTGAGGTGCATTCTTTAAAATGGGAGAACAAAGAGTGCGCCTGCTTTAACTGGATGTAAAAAATACGCTACATTCTGAATTTATCCCCAGCCTTTATCACAGATGGAATTTACAGTGGGTCAGTTACGGTGTCCTCTGCTACTCTAGTTGGGTATGACAAAACAAAATGTTTTCAAGAAAAATCGGAAAAGAAGGTAAAGGGAAAAAAAATGTCAGGGCACAGAAATTTGTGATGTTTATCTATTGTGAAATGCAATCTCGTTTGCATAAGTGACACATTTGTAATGATGACAATTCTTCTGCCGTTATTGCTTATCGTTTGTTGACTCCAGTCTTTGCGAAATGCAGAGATTCGCATTTTGTACAGGGCCCAGGATGCCTTGGATCTGGTACATTCCAGTTTAGCTTAATGTGTGTGTGTGTGTGTGTGTGTGTGTGTGTGTGTGTGTGTGTATGTGTGTGCGTCTCGTAAAGCAGCAACTGCTTAAATAACCTACTTTTGTCTGACAACAGCATGAGTTGAGGAGGTGCATATATGTAGAATGCATTTTGGAAGAGGCTTCTCGTGGACGTCAGCTTTTATTATGCGGGAAGGTGTCATGTTTGTAACGAAGCTGAGTGCAGATGGCAGAGTGGAAGAAATGGATCACTAATTTTAACAATGATTAATGAACAGAGATGGAAAATGAATTACATTGGTCTATTGGAGGCAAGGAATATATTTCTGCTAAAATGTTAACTTTGCCTGCCAGACTGCTGTCAAAGGATAATTATTATGCATTACATATATTGTTTTCTACAATTATTTTTAAAATCAACATTTATTCCTATCTTCCACAATATTTTAGGGTTACTGTGCTGGTCTTGTTTGGGGGAATTATAGTACTGTAGCAGAAGCATGATTTAGCACAGGAAAAATCCCACAGTTGTATCTGCAAGGGAACATCTATTATTTCATATTTTGTGAAGAAGGTGGGTTTCTCCCTTTTGTTTGAAATGTGCACATTCAGAAAGGTTGTGAAGATGATGTAATATATACAGGATAAATAATCATTCACACCTCCTAATCCAACTGACACTTTCTGATTCTGCCTCTATTTCGCTATATTGATCTCAATCAATAAATGTCTCTGCCAAAGAAGATAACGCATATAACAATGCTTTCTCCAGTGCCCCCCCCCCCCAGCACTCTGTACTGTCTCAGGCTGGTTGCTAATTTCCCATCAGAATTGTTCCAGCTGCATTGGGCCTGATGTCTCAGGAGTGCTGGGTGAGTGTGGTTGCCATTCAGACACCTCCAAGGCCTCACAAGTGCTATAAAGTGTGGAAATGCAGTAAGTAGCACATGCTGAGAGACTCTCATCAACATTAAATAGAAACAGGAGGAGAGTTCATTTAACTTTTTTTTTTTTTTTTAAAGAAAATCCTTCTCCATATCTTTCCCACAACTGTGCGTTTGGAATGCAGCGGGAATTGAGAATTCAAGAAAATAGATATGCATGCACTATTTTGAATTTAATTAAGCTCCTGATGGGAAATAGTTTAGACAAGGAAAAAAACAACCTCTGGAAACAATATGTATGTGTAGAAGATCTCAGGTTACACAGCATATGCTAAACACTCAGAGAACGTGCGCAGAGCATTAGTGAACAAGGTGGGTAAGAAGCTCTTGGGAGCCAATTTAGATTGTGACTTAAGGCAAGTGAGTTTTTTTCTTTTTTTGTGCGTCTGGGTGTGTGTGTGTGTGTGTGTGTGTGTGTGTGTGTGTGTGTTTCCTTTGGCACCCCTCTGAAATAGGGGCTATGATCGGAACTCCCAAACTCCAAGGATGGCCTGCTTCGAGATCTACATCTGCACCCTACCCCTGTGGACTGTATGGGTCAGCTGAAAACTAAGTTACTGGGTTACGTGTTACACTTTTAAGGAGGGAGGATGTAGACTGTGGCATTTTATGGGTTGGACTGCTTGTGTCGTATTTTGTCTGAAGTGTCTGAAATTATTGGTAGCCCTTTCTCACAGGGGGTTTCTCCCCTTGTGTTGCTGAATGAGATGCACGTCTGACTGCCGAAGTGTCAACACCAAGGTTACAGATATACTCTTTAACTCTTAGGCTGTGAGATGATATAAAAAGACTAGTGCAGTAGGAAATTACCTTTATACCAAACTCTTTGACTTCTTGAATGTGTTGCCTGCATTTTTGTTTGATATAATTCTGTTGTATAGAGTATTGCTCTCTTGGTCTCCCTGCTGGGACAAACATGTACAAGTACATTGGACTGATTGAGCATTTGGCTAATGCTAATGACATCTAATGTTGCAAATGGCCAATATTCTGTGCAACTTGTAGGGATTTGGCGCAACTAGCTTGGCAGGAATGGGGTTTGTTTATTAAGAGGAAAGGCTTGAAGAACTGCAAACTTAGCGCATTCGAAATGGTTACAAGCGAGTGGCGTGTTCATGCTACCTCAGAGTGTTTAGTCATAGCGAAATCACAAAGAAAATCAAGAAATGATTTAGATTTACTTTCTCTCTGCGTGTTTGGATTTATTTCAGTGCGGAAAATATAATATGAGAATAAAATTTAAAAAAAGCTTTGGAAAAAACAAGGTGCATTCATAAGGGATTGGCTCAGATTAATTTGGGGGTGGAGGGGGGGGATTGTGTGATTCAAAATAACCTTGAATGCAGTTATACAAGGAAAAAAAAACTAATTATAGGAAAACAACAGAGTCAACAGAAGCATAGCAGACTGATCATTTCTATGCACATAGCCAGATGGATGTTAGTCTGCCAGATAGATGTTCATGTCCGAGACAATGGTGGTGGCACTTTGAGATTTTTTTGGACAGGATTAAGGTTCTTTAGACTGTGTTGTGACTATATTAGGTTTGAGGGTTTGTGAGTAGTGTTGTGTGACAGTGTTGACCATGAGGTTATGTGTATCACGTGAAGGTGTAATGCTTTATGGACAGTGTTGGTGGCGGTGTTAGGCGTGAAGGACTGCAGGAGTGTTGTTGGCTGTATTAGGTGTGAGTGCTTGTTGACATTGTTGAATTGACTGTGTTAGCTATGAGGGTTTGTGGACAGTTAAGTGTGTTAGGACAGTGTTAGGGATGGTGGGCAGCATTAACAATGACTTCTTTTGGATGATTTTATGTGACAATGTTAAGTATGAGGGAATGTGAGCACTATTAACAATGAGGTCTTGTGGACAGCGTTAAGTGTGATGTTTTGTGGACGTTTGCCATGCCTGTTCTGGATGTGGGGGTAGGACCATGCATC
Organism: Mormyrus proboscirostris; assembly: GCA_026779585.1. Classification (NCBI taxonomy): domain Eukaryota; kingdom Metazoa; phylum Chordata; class Actinopteri; order Osteoglossiformes; family Mormyridae; genus Mormyrus; species Mormyrus proboscirostris. The sequence goes on along the minus strand of JAODKF010000022.1, from coordinate 24,340,915 downwards.
TATTTGAATTCGAAGTGGATGATCTGGGTGAACACAGTGGGATGTAGAGGTGCTATGGGGAGATCTTTGGGTTTCATTGAGGTGTGGGGACCATGTTGAATGCTAAGAGTTAGCCTACCCAATGGACATGGGATAGTTTATTTTTACACAGGATACAGTGTTTGTGTGGGTCCAGGGTTTGAGTTTTTTACTCCCGGATCAGAGATATTTCAGTCAACAGGGAGAAACTCTGTCGCACTGCAGAGCAGATAGCTTCACTCTACAGTCCACAGATTGCGTATTTGCCAATCAAATGCCATTTTGGGAAAGTTATGCGAATGCATTATTGATTTTATGGAGTGATAAACAGAAATTTATACAGCGACAAAGAGTTGCATGACATAGTTTATGACTGCCAAAATATTGTTCTGTTCCTACTTTGTCCTCTGGATTTACAATGGCCTTGATAAGGCAAATTGCCCCCCCCCCACTCAGAGTTTTGTGAAGGTGGGACTGAAAGTGTTGATCGTGGCCTTCGTCTGTTGTGATGTACATATGATGGCAATAGGAAACACCTACTTTATTTCTTTTAAGGCAAATTGATTGGTGTGATAAATGTAGAACATGTTCATCTTTCTAACCAAGAAACAAGCATTGTATCGCTGACCTTCATTTACCAGTCTTCAAAGCAAAATTGCACTTGAAACATGGTCTGATTTGATACTTTTTTAACTCCTTCAATGTCGCTCAAGGAGGCAGTTACAAAAAAGGTGACACGGTAAACAGGTGCACCCATTATTCTCCAAGCCTGTGGCGATACATCCACATTACTTAGACTGACGGGAGATAATGAGTATGACACTTTGGAGGTTTTGCCTACATTGGCTCTGACTGATTAAGCCTGGATGTTCGAATACCGTCTTAGTACTTGAATTATAAGAGAAATTACAGTACTGTGTGATATTCAGGGTAAAATTTCAGGAGGAATAATTATGCTTTACTTCTAAACTTTATTTTTTAAAACTGCTTCTGCGGTCGCCCTGGTGTGTAGAAATATCAGCATTTTTGGGTCCTTGGATTTAAGGACAGTGCTGTAGGGAGGCTGTGTCTGACCCGTTACATGTCAGTCCTTCATACACGCACACACACACACACACACACACACACACACAGCACAAACAGCCTTTAAAGAGCCCATTGCCCTCATTGACTGTTCAGAAGCCTGTGAAAAATACAGCAGCTGAATATAAATTTCTGCAACTGCCCATATTCTATCCTGTGTGTGTAGATCTGCGCTTTTTATGGTTGTGACGTCAGATTTACAAAAGCATTTGCAGTAACATCTTTGGTTAATGCAATACCTGGAATTAAATTACTTAAAACCAATAAAGTCATTTTTAAAGAGGAGAAGGATAAACACTATTTGCTGTTTATAGTCAAGATGGCACAGCTGCAGTTGCGATGGAGTTAATGATAATTATTTAAAATTTTTTCATTGCCAGATAATTATTTAAGAGGTTCATATAGTCATCAGTGTAATCAGTCAAGAGCGATTACTGGAAATCCACAGGCAAACAGATGGCACTTGGACTTTTTTTTCACATTAAACTATTACGTTTAACACCAGCCCATCGTAGGAGGACAATCTGAAGGACGAACAATATAAAATCACTTCAGCTCAAAAACACAATCAAAGTCATAATTGGGCCTTTTGGACCTGGGCGCCCAAAGCCAGATAATCAGCCGAGCTACAGATAAATGCAAAGTTGCGGGCAAAGAACGGAGGGTCCAACAGAAGAGCCCCGAGCCTTGCTGTGAGACCCATCACTGTTTTCAGATGACTGGCGCCAATACGCTTGCTGTGTTTTGTAGTGCGTACTTGTACGTCGCCGCCCACGTTGTGCTGCGTTCGGCCTGGTGAATGTCTGTGCCAGCAGCCTGTGCACGTTTTTTTTCTTTTTCTTGTTGTTGCTGTACATGAGTAGAGAGGAAGAAAAGCCTCCTCTTCTTTACGGCACCGACTGGAACACGAAGGAAGCTGCCCTACATTCCCTACTAATTGTGTAACTGGAAAGCTTTTTAAATGAGCAAAAACCCCTTTGCAGCCCACACATTCAAGCACTTCCCCCTTCAAAGCAAATCACAAAAGAGCATTTTGGGAATAATAATAATTTCCAAAAGCGTCCCTCAGTAATCTGTACAGTATCGCTGAAACTTTAACCACGTTTGTCTCTGGTAGAGATCTTCAGTGGACTGTTTCAGTCGGATCTCCTGAGCGGCCAAACAGACCTCCAGTTATTGAAACTGATTAATGAAAGAACTCACTATAGTATAATAAACTTCTGTTGTTTATTTTTCAAATCTTGCCTTGGTTTTCCAGTCTGACTTAAAAATTCCCCTTTTTATCTACCTGTGTACAGTCGTCTTGTTACATCACCTCCTAGCCCCGTGAAAAATTGTATTTTAAAATTTACTGTCATTTTAATGCATTTTCATTCACTGTGGCAGTGCGAAGAGCATGTCAGAACAGCAAAAGTGCAATAAAACACATTTTTAATTAACCTTATTGATCACAGAAACAGAAGCGACTGTAATTTGCATACATCACGCACGATCAATTTTTCAAATTTTGATTAATTTGCGGTCTTCGCAGAGGTAGGGGTCAGATCTTTACTAAATAAGAAATAAATTAAAGTATGATGGAAATGAATTGCTGTATTATATTTGTAAAAATGTCACACAGTATTGCATACCATTGCTTTATTAAGTTGTATTCCTAAGAAAGGAAACTTTTAAATTAATGTTAAGTTAGCATACTGTAGATCCCCCCCTATTCAAATCTGGCCCTCGATTCCAAATCCAGGCCTTGTTTTCAAGTCTCCCAGGTAGTTAGCTTAATAATTTCTGGCTCTAATTGGCCAGAGGCTTCACAACTGGCTCTCAGGTAAAGGAAAGCTGGAAAAACAGCAGCGCTCGGCCCTTGAGGACCGTGATTTGAACAGCCCTGCAGTAGATAATAAAAGAAAATACGGGAGGAAAAACACAGCAGACAGATCCAAAGCATTAATAAACACATTTAATGGCGAAGGGCAATATGTAGCTTCTTGAAAATAGTATAATGCAGTGTATCGATTCATAATGCTTTTAAATGGATCCACTGTACGCTATTCAAGGGCAAAACGATGGCTGCAATTTGATTTTATGGCGGCGGTCGTTTTTGCAGAAAGCTTTTTTGAATAGGAACACAAAAGGGTAATTGTTTTAGCCCAGATGTTACTTTTGCACAACAAGCAGGATACAATGTTCCTACTGAGCTGATGAGCCCAATCAGTGAAATGATTAAAAATTGATTTTGTCCCTGTAATTACAGTATGTAAACTACTTAGCCAGGATTGCAAAGGAAGTGATTTTCTAATTACGTATATACTCTGGTGTCTAATGATTGTTTTTTGAAGTAATGAAGAGAGAGCCCTAATGACTCCATTGTGCTCTAAAAAAAAAAGAAAGAAAAAGGCCGTTGTTGGGGTAAGGCATTGACAGACAAAGAGCTCAAATTTAATTTTCACCACTGTTAATGTGAACGGAGACTTGTTTGTTAACATGCAACCGGGGTGGTAATGTTTCCCATTACAGGTCAAGTACCCACATTCCCCGAGTTAGGACCTGCCCAGTTTATTAATTACATGATAGTGATAAAAGCAGGTACAGCCAAAAGAACATTCCTCTCATATAATTTCCATTGCACGACTTAGATGATAAAGCCTTCTGTTTGTGTCACAAACTCCTTGTCTTGCTTGTCTATAGTCAGAATGCAGAATTGCAGGTTAATAGACCTACAGATCTTACGATTCAAGCACAAACCATTTGTGCTTTTGCGGCAGTTTGGAATGCACATTATTTACGCTACTTTCCCGGTTTAAGGTAAACTTTCACATTAAAAGAATTTATTTGTCCCTTTGACAACCGTGAGAACATGGGCCTCCAAACATGTACAGTACACTGCAAAGAAATGCCCTGATCTTGACCTTCACATGAGGACTTATAAATGTTTACCTTTGTGTAACATACTGAAAAATGGAAATCCATTAAATTTCCATTGTGATGTTAGACTTAAAATATAATAGTACACACAATATCTGATTCTGATCCAGATGAACGACAGTAGACATTTTATTTCTGATCATGAGAAAAACGCCCCGTTGTTGAGCCTTGCTATTGAAGGATCTGTCGCTGAAAGTATGTGCCAGTTTAACAACAAGGCCATTATTGTCTGACAGTGGGGTCAGGCCTTATATGGTCGCAAAGTTTTATCCGCTTTTCAAAACGAATGAGCGTTTGACACATCAGCAGTCATGTCAACAAGGTGTCGAGTTGTTATAAAACGTGTCCTTTTTGGAAAATCTAAAAATGGTCTTTTAATAGAAAGAATCTATTAAAATACTGTAATCATTTCTCTCCTTTTTCATAGTGCCAGATGAACTTAGAACCTAATGTTTCATTAGGATTTATTCTGTGACACTTCACTCAGAAGATACACTTGTGGCTTTTATACATCATCTAAATTTGGAAAGGAAGGTTTCCTCTCACTCTAATTTGACTTTCAATTATGTTTCATAACTTTTTTGTGCTGTTAAAATTGAGTAAATCACCACTTGACATTTTAAAGGACATATTGTTTTTTACCCACTATACTTTTCACTCTCTCCTAACACCTTCTGAACGTATCTGGAAATGGAAAGCTGGATGTGTGTAGCACCGTCAGGAGGTGACAGTACAAAGCTGCTCTCGGGCAGCTAGAGGTAATTAATGCAAAGGTCAGGTCTGATATTCTTAATTAATGAAATACTGATCCGGCGGAAACAGGGGTAAAAGACGTGCAAACTAAAATAACAGAACAATTAACAATAAATTGTTTAAAAAAAGCATATTCAAAAATACTGCCAAATTTACTGTGTAGTGAAAACAAAGGGAGGAAATTATTATTATTCTCTAGTATTATTATTATTATAATAAAACAATAAAGAACCATACTAATGGGACCCTTATATATTCCTGTGAAATTACTCTGCAAAGAGTGAATAGTATGAGTGATATTTTGGTCAGCAGAGGATGATGATATAACTTGAGATAGAGGGTTTTACTTTCTCTCTCTTTATAGGTGAATCTTGTCTAATTTTACCCAAATTTCTTGTGTGTGATTTGTACGTGTTGGTTAGTTATTTGGTTTTCAAGACTGGGTCATTGCTTGAACTCCAGCGCCATAGTTCAGTAGATGAGAGATATATTGCTGTTTGTCACTGTGATCTGTCAGATACACCTGCTGCACACCAGCCCTTGTCTCTGTACTTGTAGTGTCTTCCTTTTGTGTGATTCTTGCATTGGAATGTAATGCAGTTACTCAGATTTCATTGATAACTGGTTTATATTGGTTTTACTCCTACCTTCTCAGGAAAAAAGCCCTTTGTCACACAATGGCTCATTTACACCCATTACTAGCATTCTCAATCCTTCTTGGCATTGCTGTCACTGCCTTTGGCACCATAATGATTAATGTGATCTAATAATAGTTTGCCATTATAGTGTCTTTATTAAAATGTACCAACATCCTCTTGAGGTCCACCAAAAGAAGAGTATCTTCCACTCGTATATGTATATATGTGTTTGTGAGTGTGTTATATGTGTATGTGTGTGTATGAGAGTCCTTTCTGTAGGAACAACAAGACCAATAATTAAAATATATGGACTCTAACAATAAATGTGACTGTGTTGATTTATACTACAAGAAACTTACTCTTCTATTATAGATTATTATTATTATTTTTATTACTTGTCTGATTTGCATTCAATCAGAGTATGAGTGTTAATGCTGTATTTAAGATTAATTTTGTCGGTGTACTTAGGTGTATACCTGAAATGAAGTTTTCATAGACTTAAAAAGAACTTTGATTCTTTATATCACCGTGCAAAGTATTTTTGTTTACTAAAATAAAAAAAAAAAGTTAGCAATGTCATTTACGCATTTTAGCTATACTGAATGGAAAGTAATTAACTGCTTAGATTTTTGAAGTAATAATAATAATAATAATAATAATAATAATAATAATAATAATACACATTGTACACAATTGGTATAGTTTTGTTTATGATGAATATGAATATGAATGTCATTTGCTGTTGAGCAGTAAAACTTCATTCCTTTCAAGGAAACTGAGTTTTATGCGCCTCATGTCTGTAATGTGTTGACAGGCAACAGGTGGGAAACGCCTGCTCAAGAACATCCTATCTGGCCAAATCAAAACTGTCCAAACATATGGTAAGTGTTTGTTGCCCGTAATAAGATCTTGCGGTCTGTTTATTATCTTCAGCTCTAACTGCCTTAAACAGCTTTCGGATATTAGTGAGAAGCCACTTGTTATTTCTTTCATTATTATAATTATTTCTTTTTTGCTCTTTGCATCTGACCTGTTCCAACAGCTTTGCACTCTAATCATGCATAATCTGCACACGATTGATCTTAGTTTAGACGTGTGACTGATTTCGTATTGCACACGACAGTTTCAGTGTGCGCATAGCCTTTAGAGGGCACGTCGGTGTACTTACTCAGAAAACAGTCTGATCTTTGGCTGTGTATATGCAAGATAGAGAATGGCTATTATGTGTAATTGTAATTCTAATAATTTTTCAGTCCTCCGTTTTATGCTAGTTCACTAGCGCGATCTGGTCCAATCAACCTGTCAAAAATTAGCTGTGTGAAGAAAAGAAAGTGAAAGAATAGTCTTTAATGTACCTTGTTGAAAAATAATAGAAGGTCAGTTGCATGTATACTCTGTAATCTGAGAAAGAGAATTGGCCATGTTTTGAAACAGCCCCCTGTAAGAGTGTGCAGTCAATACTTGCAAACAGACCACTTTTAAAAGATCTTCTGTGAGGCCTTGTTCAGTACAGTTTGCCTAGTCAATTAATTAAGTCCTGTGTCCTGGGAACCCTTATTGAAAATGCAACTTTTTCATTTCAATCTCCAAACAACATATCAAATTCTAATAATGTTATTTTTTTCTAGTTTTATTTTTTGCCCTGGCCTGTTTCATGGGGAAAAAGCATCATAAATACCAAGTTCCTAATCATGCGCTTTTTCCATAGCTGAGAAGTGTAGAATCTTTCTGCTCTGCACAAAGAAAGGAATGAAATGTGTGGCTTCCTGAATCAGGGCAAATGTAGCACTTATAGCACTGAGTCGTACTCCAAGTGCGCCCTATGCATCTGACATCAAAACCAGCACTTCTCAGTGAGGTCGGAGGTCAGAAGGGATACGACATGAGGTCATTCCAGTGCAGCTGATTACAGGTGGTTGACATGAGAGCCCACTTTCACCACCTGTAGCTCAGCAGACTGTTTCCAGGCAACGGGGGGGAAGTGAGAGAGGACAGAGGGGATGAACAGGTAGTCGAGAGAGAGAGAGAAAGAGAGAGAGAGAGAGAGAGAGACAGTAGAATATAGAGTTGGATAAAGACCAATGTCTGTAGCATATAGTCGTCCAGTAGCATGGTCCTGCTGTACACATGATTCAGTCTGTTGGGTGATAATGATAATGATGATAAGTGTGGATGACTGCCCTTGTTTGACGTCTGTGCATGCAGAGAGAGGCCTGTGTAAACGTAGCATGGCTAATTCCAATTTAATCTCATAAGTGCCACCATGGCAGAGGTGGGTCAGATCCTTAAAGTTACACTGTTCCTTCTAACACTCCAGGCTGTGTTTCTGCTGCGGCTTGCTGCCCCCCATCCGCAAGGATTTGTTTATGTAATGCCTGCACTTGTAAAACCTGCCGAAAAGACTCCAGTATCACAGCGCAAACGTGACGATGAGACGTGGATACAGTTTAGGAAGAATGTTCATACTGGCTACACAGAGCTCTCTTGATTTACAGTATATGTACTTATATTTTAAAAAGGAGGCCAGCAAACCTCGATTCTAAAGACAGCAGTTGGATTTAAACTTCATCTGCTCTCCAGAGGATGACGCAAAGTTAATGTGCTAAAATATGAGGGAGAGTACAATATACTGCTCATCTGGCGACGAAGTGAATAATTGTATGGCGTAATGTAATGCAGTTGTATTTCTCGAAGGAAGTTCACTGCAAGTTCAAATTATTTTGGTAATCAGAAAAACCCCCCCTCCCCCTTACCCTCCTAAAACCAATTTAGTCAAATTCGGTAACTTATGCATAAAGTTTGATTAATCCAAGCATGCAAACTGCAGGTACCTGCAGAAATGTACCACGATAAGCGTAAAACGAGCTCTGAAAATATGCATTTATGGTTCACACCGCAGGAAGGGGTGTCTTGGGTGTGATGGCGTAATCTAATTCGTGCAAAATAAAAATTAAAAACAAACAAACAAACAAAAGAAATAAGTAAATAAATGAACAATATAATTTAAGCATTAAAGTTTAAGCATTGATTGAAACATTACTTGAGTATTAATTGAGTATACTACTGCCACCACTACTAATACTAATAATACTAGTAATATTACTACTTCTACTAATAATAATAATAACAATGACATGGTAAAGGATGTATGTGATGGGAACATTTGTGCGACTGTGGCGGCTGGCTGTATTTGCTGTGGTCAGCTAGGGAAGTCTAAAGCCAGTGTGCACTGGCCCGCATGGCAGAGGATGATGGCTATAAGACTGTACCACTTCAGCTGCTCGCAAAGGAAGGAGTGACCCATCACTAATAGGGTATGAATCGGCTTGGCCCTGGGATTTTTAGGCTGTTTATAAAATGTCAGGGCTGTGTTTGTGTAGGAGGATTTCCTGCATGAAATCATGAATAACTTTTTGATGATCAACCAGAACTTGGTTGTTCCTAATGTCGATTCAGGATGCTCAGTTGTCAGGCACATATTCTAATCCATGTACCTTTTATTCTTTAGCCTTTGGTACGGTACCATCACTGCATACTATTGAGATATATTGTATATTAATGTCTGTATAATCTTACTATAACTTTAATTTAAAATTACTACTGTTTGTTAGAACATCAAAAATGAAGACACAGCACAACTCAGGATATGAAATCTTTTGTAGTTCTTTAAATGCATGTATTGAACTAATGTAATCATTGTTAAAAATCAACCTTGCTCAGATTTCTATTGTTCTCCACAAACCATTTAGAAGATGATTCTAATTCCAATTCCAATACTTTAGACACACACATAGCTATATTTTACCACAATTAAATGTGGATTGTGCTTATAGACAGTTTATAGACAGAAGAGATGTAGGTCAGGAGGTAACTCAGTAGTTAAGGGCATGGATTTCTAACCCGTGTTGCGTGGCTATGCTGTTGTACCCTTGAGCAAGGTACATAATTTAAATTGCTACATTAAAAATATCCAGCTGCATAAATGGGTAAATGGTAAATCACTTTGGGGAAAAAAGTGTCAGCATAGCAATGAAATAATAATAATTAGGTATTAAGGACAATACTGTGCTAGTTTTGAAAAGTTGGAACACAATGCACACTGCAGGGTTTGCAGAATTATATACAGTGGGGATCACTGAGACTTGGAGCCAGTTTTTATGTCTAGGTTGGGATATATATGGTTATTTTGCATCTGTATATCTGCTTTTAGTCTCAGTCAGTGAACAACTGAACCTAAGCATTGTCTCTAGACTTCTTGTTTATTATTTTTATAAATATATTATTTGTATGTTGATTTCCTATTGAAACTACTTTCTTCACCAGTTTTCACTGGATTGGAGTAGTGATTTGACAAAACACATCCATAAAAAGCTCCCAAAGAAGAAAAACGTTATAAAGGACACAGAATTGCATATGAACAAAAATGTTAAACTATTACTCTAAAGAATTACTACTTTTAAAAATAATGACAAAACTAGCATATTGCAAAATACTGATTTAAAGATAATGTAGCATTATAAAACTCTGCTATAAATGTTGCTGCTAACTATGGAATGGATTCAGTCAGCTGTCTTCAGTATGTCTCTTTTTAGGATATAAAAGCATTTTTTCAAATGCCAGAAATTGATAATCAGAGTGATTTGATAAATTGATTATCAGATGTATTGATTTAGTGATACATTGATTGTCCGACTGATTTAAAATATTAAATTGTTTTAGGTTTTCTTAATCCATAAGTGAAGTGTTACTTAGCATTTAGTTCAATATGGTTTCAACCCATGTTTGCTTTAACATGCGTTTAAGCTAATACACATGACACATAAATTATTATATAAGGAAAACTCTAATCCCAACATGACGAACTCCTACCCAGCGCTAACCTTAACCATAAGTAATCAAACAAAATATTTTTTACTTTTTTACTTGATTGCATTCACAGATCTGAAAAATGGTTCCCACAATGTAAAATAGCCCCAATCCATGCACGCATGCATTTTTATTTGTGTGACAAACACATATCTTCCAAACCTAACCTTTCTCTTCAATGTTTTGTTTTATTATTTCGATTTGCTTACTTTCTTGAATCAAATGAATCCCTCGAAGGATGTCTCTGTCCCCTGGCACCTTTTTTGAGTTGGGGACCAAACTTAAATGCTCCTGGCATTAAACACAAAAAAAAACCCCAGAGCACTGGAGAATGTTTCTTAAGAAATAAGGAATGAAAGGGAGAATTTCCTGTATAATTACTGTTAATTGTTCCTTTTTCCCCGTTACATTCCAGTGCAACTTCACTGTTCTTGTTTTCATTTTATCTTTAGGTGGTATCTTTCATGCAGCCGTGTAACTGAAAAGAACCGTTTCTACGTCAGAATTATATTATCTACTGCCCTTTCTACAAAATAAATCACACATCTGTTCCGTTACCTCTAAAATATGTTTATTAATAATAAACAAGACTAATCGTGCCGTTAGCGAAAGAAATCGGCAGTGATTTTGTGCTAAGCAGGTTCTGCAGTTCAGTCATGGCCAAGGCCTATGGGCTGTGAGAGGCTGCAGTACAATGGACAGTGCTGATTTTCTGGCTGATTAGGATAGTTCCCACAGCACTGCCAGGTACTCATGCCTGGTATACGACTACACACAAGCTTCCCTTCTCCTCTTCAGAAAATGTAACCCAGATGGTGATTGATTTTTCGAGTGCTGACATCCCAGCTTGCTAGTGTGTTCCCACCTTCTTTGTGCCGAACCAGTCAGGCAAACTAACACGATGATGCGATCATCTGCTCCTTTGCCACTATAGGATTGATTGACTGAGCACGTAAATTTTTTTTTTTTTGGGGGGGGGGCTATTCCAGACCCTTTAAAAATAAAAATCCATCAGGTAATAATTTGTATTCCTTTGCGGAAGCATTTTGGCAGCTGAAATCAAATAAAATTTTCGCGTTATAGACTGGTTTTACCTCATTTCAATTGAGCAGTGAATATTTCACCTGATTTGTAATAGTCCAGCTGAACGTGTTCTGAAGCTGTGCAAATAATGTGTAATTATGGCAACAACTATATGACATTATTACTTCTGAGATAGATATGCTGACTAAATGAGAATGTTATACTTGAATGATTATTATTAAGTTGTACGATGAGGCTTGCTGTTTACTGGTCAATCTACATCCCAATGGCGATGAGCTATGAGTAATGACTGAAAGAACAAGGTCAAGAATGCAATCATAATCAGAATAGGAAAGATCTTTATTGGCCAAGCGTACAAAGGATTTGTCTTGATGGTTGGGCCCTCGGTATAACCTGCAACAAGCAAAACAATTGAAGGCAATATGCAGTAATGTACACATGGATTTTTACCCAGAGACCCTTAGACCATGGGTCACCAACATGGTGCCCACAGGCACCAGGATGCCCCCAAGGACCACATGAGTTGCCCGTGGACCTGTTCTAAAAATAGCAGAACTCACCAGTGAGCAGCATGTAAAATTTAATTTCATCCTGTTGCTATTCTTCTTTAATCACATTTGGATTTATATAGATGTGAAAATGACAATATCTTAAAAAAAGCATTTAAAATATGTTTATTATACATGACGTTTAGGTAAGTTTGGGAAGCGTTTCAAACTGGTAGCCCTTCATATGGCTCAGTACCTGTGAAGTAGCTCTCAGTTTCAAAAAGGTTGGTGAGCCCTGGTCTAGGCTGTCTACCTCCAGTCAGAAGCAGCTTGTAATGTAGCAAAGGACAAATAAATAAATAAACTGCTACTATAAGTAAGCGCTGGTGATACTAGTTGGTGAAATTAGGTTTGCTTCCCACAGGCTGCTCAGGTTCATTCTTTATGACAGAGTGAGGGGTTCATGGACCTTGACACATAACCTCACTTCTTCAGATCCCACCCAGTCAGCTGCCAAAGGAGCCTCTACACAGCATGTTCCACAGGGTGGAGGCCCCAGGGAAGACCCAGGACACACTGGAGGGGTTATACCTCCCGTTTGGGTTGGGGATGTCTATGGATCTCCAGAATGACCTAGAGGCTGTAGCCTGGGGAAATAGTGCTTTGGTCTTTCTTGATGTTGTGACTGGTCTCCCAGCAAAGTGATGGGAAAATTATATGAGATTATTGTTGCAAAAAAATGCAGGGAGAAGGGAAAAGAAAGAAAAGGAAGGCATCTAGTAGATCAAATTACAACAGTGGTGTAAGTAAGTCAAGCAGGGACACATTATTTTGTCCTCAGTTTGAATTATAATGTATTTCCGTTACTGTAATGAACCTGAGAGGCTGTGATGGTACAGAACTTATTTGGTACTGTGCCTAAAGCTGGGTGCACACCACGAGCAGTGAGCAAGGTCGACAAATGGTCAGTTCCTGTCCATTGTGTAAATTTGCACGGCGACACACCGATTCACGATTAGAGATGATGGGTTTTCATGACAACCAAATCAAAGAACTTGGTTTCACCAACTAGTTTTGATGCTGATTTAACATGCTCAGTTGGCCAAAACAGAGCCAAAGGGGACCAACCGTGTCTGACAGCCACACACAACGGCAAAACAGGCAGTCACCAACTCCGGTTGGCATCCTGATCCAGATCGTGTAATACGTATACAGCCAAAATCATTGTATACTTATGTACTAGTCAATATTGCAGGGAAAATCAGGCAATAGGAAAACAACAAGATTTCAAACTAGTTTCTTAACAACCACATTTGCATTGTGTATTCCAAACTGGCATCCAATAATAAGTCATTCCTAAAGCTCTAGTCAGCTTCTTCTCTGTGCCTAAATCTCAGTGTGATGTTTGAATCAAGCCAGATTTTATTTGTCTCATTCATATGATAGATGGTTTGTGTCTCATGTGGCTAAATGCTAACAGACTGGTCTGAAGCTCCAGGGTCACGAACAGCCAGCATGTTACAACACATGAAACAGAGTAAGGATTATAATGTGACTAATGGTAAAGGTCACTGAATCTTATCACCAAGATCTCGTGTCTGTGTCATGTTCCGTGACAGTTGCAGAGAGCCATGGGAGACCCAGAATGATGATCATCTGAATGTACCCACCTACGCTCAGAGAGGGAAAAAGCGCCTTCTTCAGAAATCTCACATGTCAAGGCATCTGGTGTATTCTTTTTTTGGTCTTTTCTGTTTGTCATGACAAACATTCTCAATTGGATTGGCAACGTTCGAAGAGATGCCGCCGGTTTCAGCGCGCAAATATTTCTAAAGAGCCGCTCGCCTTGCCAGTCACTATAGTCTTGTGTCCATCTGTAAGATCCGGCACTTCTTTTGATTTTAACCCTGACTGCCGTGGTACTGAAAGGCATAGCCAGGCTTGTGGGATGGCACTCTGCCACAAACATTTACGCGTGCAGCTCCCACGTCAGCTGTTCACGGCATGATCTCCACAAAGCAGCTCATCCACTGCCATTATCTCTCTCACTTAGAGAGAGACACGGTTATGGATTTTCATATATATTCTTCCTAGAATCATTTCTGTTTTTTAAGTGTCTTATATGTTCGCCAACATAAGCCACGCACCATCCAAACTATCAGCAGTGCCTGGAGCCTTAGCGATAAATTCACCACGTCTCTGATAGTGTGTAGGGGTGATACATATTTGGGGCTTGATAAATTTTGCATCGTTATATACATTAATGTTCTAAAGTTAGATAGGCAGTAACAAAAGGCTGCTTGATTTTACTGTAGTTGCATCTGAGGGGGGAAATGACCTCATCATTGAAGGGAGAGGACTTAGTGTGCTATCACATTGAAGGATTGTGTTTCACTGCCATTTTGAAAAGTCATTCTATACTTTTCACATCCTTTGCAATCATTTAACCAATTTATTTCAGCAAAATCTGGTTGTCTGTGTCGGCAACCCGTTAGGAACTGACAAGCAGCACATTTGGTATTAATGTCAGCGGTTGTTTTTTCAGGTCTTCCCTTTATTGCCTTTGGACAGGAAGGCTGTGATTGGCTTTGTTCAATCTTTCTGGCAGTCAGCATACTCTGACATCTGTTCCCTTCCAACCATTTTAACTAATTTTGATCAGAGGGTCTGTGACACAGAAATGCAGTGTTAAGATTCTAACACAGGCATGATGATAAGCAATGCTAAGCAAAAAAAAAAAAACAACAAAAAAAAAACGAACTGTTAAAAAGAGATGTCGCTTCAAAAAGACAGACAGATGGAATATCCGTTCCTGTATCACTAGGTAATCTTTTATCAGGGAAGAGTATCCATGTTTTAAAAATATGAAATGAATGAGCTACTAAAATGCTTTCAAGTAAAAAAAAAATATTTTAAGCATCGTTGACACAGGAAAGAAAAAAAATTTTTTATTATTTATTTCTTAAAGTATTTAAGAAAATATTTGGTAAAACATGCTGTAATGTTTGAAAATCTGAGAATGTCGTCTGTATGACTTTTCTGTAAAATGACTTCAGAAAAAGAAAAAAATGACAGGCATAATATGTGGTTTAGGCCAGTCAACATAATGGGTGAATCACATGCCAATATCGATGACAATCCAGCCTGGAGAGAGAAGTGATGCTCAAGGAGCATCTGATGATCAAATTATCACGTATGATAGTCGCTCTTCTCTGCCAAGCATCAATAGTGTGGTAATAATGTAACAGTCTTATGGTCTGGTGGTAGTAATAACAATAATAATTATAATAATAATAATTATGATGATACTACTACTGATAATAATAGTTTTCAGTTTATTATCAAATCATAGTGAACATTGTTTTTGTCACATTTATTGTGACATATAGAGTATGCACAAGACATTGGTCACACCAGACGAAAAAGATCTGTTACGTACATTTCAGTAACTAAATAAAAATGACACGTGCAGCTAGGTCCGTGATAACAGGCATGAGAGTCTGTGCTTTGACACGTGAGTTTCCAAAGCAACTGCAAGCGAAGAGGCCAAACAGTCCATTCTCGTATTTCTAATACATTAGTAAAAAAAAAAATCATTCTCAAAAATAGTGACAGCATATGCGGAACGGGCAAATCACGATGCCGAAGATGAAGAGTGATGGCGAGGCAAAGCTCACCGATAGGAATCGGCAAACGTGTGGTAGGTTAGCGGCTAAACACCAGGACGTACTCCAAAATATCCAAGAACCTTTATGACCCTGTTTCGACCAAGACTTTGCATTCTACCTGAAATCTTGGAATTCGCGGCATGGCTGCCGTTCAATAGCTGCTAAGGAGCAAAGACTCATGACCTTAGTGTAAGGAACACAATACCTGGACCCCTAAGGACTTTTAAAAAGCAATATGCTGTGAGGAGGCATTTTAACGCTCTTTTCCTGTCTTGACTGGTCGCCATTTGTAGAAAGCCCAAGGATACCCTCAACCCCCACTGTCTGTTGGTATGGGCAGCCATCTCATGGGAGTCATTATGTCCAGTAATTGGTCTGCACAGACAGGCAATATGAGGTCATTATAGGGCCAGGTGCTTCCAACACTGTTCCTTAATTATGTTCCCATATTCCATGTTGATAATGCCCCTATACTCACTGCTTAACAGATCACGCAATGGTTTCATGAATGCTAGGATGTCAGACGTCATCCAAGGCTTCCCAGTCACTTGAGATAAACATCATGGAATCTTTATGGAATGTTTTAGAGTGAATAATGCAGAGAAGATGTACACCTGCTCTATCCCTCAAAAAACTAGGCTTTCTTATTGAAACATTCTCCAGTGCTACACTACACTTAGCTCAGGATTTGCATGACAGCATTACAAGAATGACTGAAGCTTTTCTTAAGGCACAGGGTCACCGCACTCCTTATTATGTCCTGTAAATGAATATATTATTAGGTGTTTCCTTTATTTAGTCCGCCCTCTGTTATATGTACTGAATATCAGATTAAACATAGAAAATGGGGCTTAAGAATTAAGGAGCCCAGCGGCCTTTATCCATAGAGAAACCCCAAGCAGCTCAAAGTGAAAGGCATTTGTTCAATACCACTGAAAGACATCAAGAGAATTTCTATTTGGTGCTGGGAGGCTGGTATGTCGAGGGACGATAGACACTGTTGTGCAGTTACACAGGCTAAATGATATTAGCATACCTCTCTTCGTATCTCATACATATCTATATGGCTGTTTTCTTAATAGTGTCTTTCTCTAAATCCCCCCTTCCATATGAATGACTCAGTAATTCCAGTCGCTTGTTAATTTATGTGTATTCCAATTTTTTTTTCCCCACCGCTAACTACTTGCCATTTATACCTAAAACGATTACCTTAAAAAGAAGCAAATAGGACACATTTAAATAAAACATTCAGTTGTAGATCTGACCCTCTGCAATATCATTGGATTTATATTTATAATTGCCTCTTTTTTAAATGATTTGTGGCCAGGCTGTCTTCATACAGTCTGCGTTAACACTGACAGATGACGGCCAACTGCAATGACATATCGAGAGCAAAGTGCTCTGTGGAAGTGACATCTTTGACAGGATTGTGGGCAGGGCACAATAACATCATGTATGGCAAATAGTGGAATAAAGGCTAAGCTCTAAACTGTTATACACAGTTTGTATTTTTTTTTTATATATATATATATTTTTGGGGAAATATTGTAAGGGCCTTTTTATAATATGGATCTTACAATTCAGCACAAGTAGAAACTGTCCGAGGATTCCTCTGGTGCTGTTGTCTATTTTCGCTCCAAGAAAGAGATGCCATTAGAAAAAAAGCGACCCCATAAATGATGAAAAGTTAATGAAGAAGTAACCTAATGATGTAATGAATATTGTTGCACAAGGTCGTATGGAACAGTCTTGCTATATAAATAGATGAAGCAGATATTTTTTTGCAAGTTTGAAGATTGTGTGCTGAAGCTTGTTGCTAGTATTGTTTGGTGTTAAACAAGTGATAAAAACAAAATAAATAAAAGACTTACAAGGTTTGAATGATTTGGGGGGGGGGGGGTGGTCTGGAGCCTGGTGTGACCCTCGGTCACAATTTTACCGAACACTATTCCAGCATCATCACCTATCTGCACAGGCTCACTTATTGTCATGTAAACACGAGCTAATTACAATGCAGTGTGTGTACAATGCGAAGTAGCTTTAGCCAGTGAGTGACTGACAGGGTATGGAAATCCCACCTACCGAGGGTGTCGAAAGTCCCGATTTTCTCATGCCTTTCATGCTGTTGAGAATGTGCATGTCGCTGACCTGTTTTGGGGAACTAACTAGCTGAATAATAAAAGTCACATCTGCCATCGGGGTTACAAATTGCTGCCGTTAAAAGTTGATGTCATTTAATATCTGTATCACCACATACCCTGTGTGGGCTGGCTTCCTGTCCGGGGTGCTTGTTCACTGCGTGCCCTGTGCTGTGTGTGGCTGGCTCCAAGCCTCCCGCCCCTTTAGCACACTGTACAGGATAACAGATGGATTGATGGATGTCTACCACTGTTCAACAGCAGAAGAAATGTCATACATTTCAAATGGTGAATGTCACCCTAATTTACTAATTTGCTGTATATATCTGTATAACTGTATATATCTAGGAATTGTACTTCAAATTAACATTTATCAGTCACATGACAGTTACATGTTATTGCATGTTACTCGTATGTACATTAAATGTTATTCTTAAGTGCATTTAATTGATATTGTTGGTGAATAATTTTTGTGAGTTACGTACATTTTATTAGCATGTCATAAATTCATGCGAATACTTTTAATAATAGCAAGTAACGTTTATCAAAAAAGAAATTAAATGCTAATACCTTTAGAAACACTGATTCCAGACAGTCTGGCACTTGTTTCAGAGTAACTGGTGGAACAGGACTTTATCGGAAACAGCTAGGTGGTCCTTTTAATTGGCTGCCCCCTCCCCCATTATGTAATTGTTAGAGATGACTTGAGCTTCACCATCATATATAAAGTCAGTGGGATGATCTGAACGCACATGGGACAGACAAATGGAGGCCAAATGTAGGAAAGGGGAGGAGTGGAGGGAGTGGGAGGGGCATGCTTGTCTTCCTGGTCAGAATATGAAGTCACACTGTTGGGTGGGGGCCTCTCTGGTGGACAGAAGCTCTTTCAGCAATGCTAATGGAAGCCGGCAGTGAGCTTCAGCTCGCAGTCTGGCTCAGCTGAGATGTGGGAAGGCCTTCATTGTGGCGAGGGGAAAACACTCCTGAATATCTAAAATACAGAGATTGTATGCACAGAATTATACATCTTTTAGATTTCATTGAGCTTTTTTGTTATGAATTATACAGTTTTCCAGTACAATCACTGTATTATTAGTAACTAATGACTTTGGAGCAGGCGAGAGTTCATTCAACTGAGTGGAGCTAAACAGTGAAATATTCAAAACATTTGGATTGTTTACTTTCTTAAAAACCTATTATTTTTTTCTCTTCTCTCTTACGATTTGAAATAATCACAACGCGTGCATGTTATATACTGTTGATGCTTTGCGAGTTGTTTACATCAGAATGACTGCAAATGTATTTTACAGTTGTGATATTTGGACAATCAGAAGGAAAATAGATAGGCTGTTGAGATTATTGTGAAGTTGCTATTGCTTAAACATCTAGAGGGGCCAAATAAATCTCTCTAACTCAGTGGAAAGAACACGAGGACTAAAATGACAACAACATAAGGGAGAATATCTTTAACGTGAAATCATTTCCTCTTCTTAATCAAAAAATGACAGGCCCAGCTCTGAAGTTTCCATCTGTACAATCTGCATACTATGGTTTGGACGCCAAGATATTTGAGTCATATATGTTTTAAGATTATCTACTGAGACTGGATTTATCCTGGTCTAATCTGAGTGGCCTTTTTCCAGTCCCTTTCTGTCCTCCATAATACACACTCGGGCCAAGTGCAATATAAAAACTGTGCATAACCTTTTTACCCCAAAGTCATGCTTTCAGGTTCTGTCTAGTACTCACTAAAGATACTCATGGTGAGTAATTCAGTTTTACATTAAATTTGGTTTCAGAAACACTAAAACAATGTAGACCAGTATACAAGGACACAAAATGTAATTGCACATCTGGAAATATTTACATTACTCTCCATAATTTTTTTGTCATCTTTCTTGAGTTAAAGAGGTATGTTTTGGCAAATTAGTTAAATGAATTAGTACAATAATGAAATGTATGTCTGATAAATGAGGATTTGACTTAAGCATAAGCTTGATGGGGTCTGTACATATGATGAGATTTTTTTTATTGTTCTATTTCAGAAGACAGATTGTAACAATGAATTTAAGTTTTAAACAGACAATTATCTTATTAGAACACTTGTTTCACTTTGTCCTGATGTCTCCTTCTCTGCTATCTTACAAGTTATTTCTCTGCATGAGAAGAACAGTAGGTACACCATCACCACAGAAGGTATAAAAATTGTGATCAGCATGCAGATTTCACATTCATTGTGTGCCTTGCTTCAGACCTTTGCCTTAAAAGGTCTGGTAACCAATAATGTGAATCATTCATGTGAATCAATAATAGACATCTGCTCTCTAATATAATCCACTACAGCTGATTTGGCAAGGAAAATGATAAATTATCGAACGGTACACATCGTGCTACATGCTAAATAATATGTGTATTTAAATTGTGTTTGTGTGTGCATGTGTGTAAAATTAAGTCCAAAAACGTGTTTTTATCGTAGTTTCTTGGAAAAGAGAAACGAGTGAGAGATTGAAAGTGAGTATATGTGAGGGAGAGATGCTTTATTGAAAAGTATAAACTTTTCAAAATGAAGTATGAAATAATAATCTGTGTGTGGCCTGTGAATGCTGAGAATGCAAACATTTCACAATAACGTTTAAACAAACGTTAAACACCTCAGAAAAAAAGAGAAAGAGACAAAAAGACAAGGCACACTGAGTTAATTATGTGTCCTTGTGGAAACAAAAAGTAGCCACTGCTGTGGAAGATTACTTACCTTTAGAATATACCTGTAAATCAGAGGGAAGGTGGTTGTCTAGAATTGATAAAGATGGTCTGTTTGGGGAGCAACTGAATTCACATGAGACAAGTAAAGAATAAGAATGTGCAACTTTTTATGGAAGGATTGTGGTGAAAATGTACAGTATGAGTTTAACTTGAATTTAAGTGCTTTTTCCTAAGTATATCAATATAGACAAATTGGAAACTGTATCAAAATACTTAGTTTATTATAAGTCATATGAAATATATACCTTGAAAATAAATTACATATTTTTCATAAAAAAGCAGACATACTAACATTTTCATAGCTGGGTGGTCAAGCCCTTTTTTATCATGTTAACATAAAAATAGGTGAATGTCTAGTTTAAAGTGCAGGTGTGATTACAATCGGGAATTGTCTGGTGAATTGTCTGGTGATACGTAGGGCTTGCAAAGCTTATTATTACAAATATTAATCAATATGAGGTTACTAGCCATCATTTTAAAGCTAAATTTGAAAAGTATAAGACTTGCTTTTGCTGATCATATTTTGTATGAAAGCAGACTCTTGCAAAAGGTATGTGTCATATCGCACTTTCCTTTGTCTTAAATGCAGTATCTTGCAATATGCATACTGTATGTTCATGGTTTGATACAGTAATGGGGAAACGTATCAGTAGCTACCTTTCAAACACCAGCTTTACCCTGATTAACTCATAACAACATTTCACATGATGGTAGCTAGTTGTTTTCATTTTTATAATTTCCAAAAAGCCTGCAAAATAGACAACAGTGCATGGTTGATGCTCAGAAATGCCAGCTTCCAATGAATGGTGTATGTCTATGAATTTGCAGAGGGAATATCTTCTACGTAGTGGACAGACAGCATTTTGGGCTTAAAAGCAAAACTTGTTTCTGCATTTAGTTTGTTTCGTAACAGTTTGTTCTCAGTTTGGTTGGTCGTTGGTAGCAATATTGTAGTGGTAGATATATGTAGCAGTAGCTATTGTGGCTTTTGCTGTTTGCACTTTAAATTGTTTTGGCTATTTTCTGCGATGTTTCACCATGGGAAACAAGCATAGCTTCTTGTACGCACCGACTTTTTTCACAAGATTCCTCTTACACCAGCATGTGGGCTAATCTAACACGGAAAACAAGTGCAAAATTACCTTTTTTTTGTCACCATCTGAAAATGCAAGCATCAGGTGAGGCCTTAAACCAATTACATTAAGTCCATTGATCTGACTTTCATCTCCATTTAACATTAACTTTTCTAGGATGTGAAAAATATTTGTGTTTTGCAAGGTCAGTGGAGGAATGTGGTTATAATGTATGTTTAGATATGTTTTTGTTCTGAAAGGGATAGTGGGTGATCTGCGTTTGAAGACATCTGGATGCAATGAAATGGCATTTAACTAAACAAAAAAGGAATCTCTCCCAGCCACCCAAGTGCACATGCATTTTTGCTATTCATCCAGCATTTTCAAGTGTAGTATATGGACAAATATTTTACTGCAGCAACCTTAAGAGTTTCCAGAGAGATCTTTCCAAGGCAAAATTCCACAGAAATGATCTTGCAGTTGTTTTACTTTATAAACATTAATGTCTGCAGTATTAGTGCAACTCTTAGGCATCAATGTGAGAGATGTGTATGTGAGCAGTATGTTATTTAGTGTCTTGGTAAATCATACTCAAATGAGGGCACTTGAACATTGCTGTCTAAGGATGTGTATATATATATATGTATGTATATATATATATATATATCCAGATGTAAAATTTGGTTAAAACCCAAATAAGGGCTTTCTCTCACAATGAACAGACTTGAGGTTGCTGATGAACGAAGCAGCACAGAAACCTACTATGACATCAGCCTCAGTTAAACTTTATTCACATTGATGAAATGTAGACAAGGATTTGAACGAGAAAAAAAAAAATGCAAACGATACGGTTTCAGAAGTCTCCATAGTTAAACACTGAAAGATCAATCGTCTGACATTACGGAAAGACATAACCAGATAACCATCAATGTGCTGAATTACCAATCCAATTAAATAAATATCAGATATTTTGGTACATTTTGTTTTTCTTCAGATTTCAGTTTCCCTTTCAGATTTATGGCTATATGATTCTCCCATTTTCTGTGACAGGCTTGAATCAGAAGGACAAGAAAACAGACTTGCTCACTAAATTTGCAAATAAACAAAAAAACATTTTTTTTTTAAATAACAATTATACGCAAATTCTGAGTGCAGAAGAATCCAATAAAGGAACATGCACAACGGAAGATGTAACTACGGTAGATTTATTTACTCCTTGGTAACATTTATACAAATAGTCTTCAAGTCTGAGAATCACACATAGGAACATGCTTTGAATAATAAGCATTGTGAAATCTAATCAGATTTATAATAGGAATTGATTGTTGTGAGGCAGAAGGGGAATGTGAGGGGTTGACAATAAACTGAAATTTAAGTGTTAATTTTTATGCTAATCTCCTGCCATCTCCACGTGATGCAATTTCTGCGCTGCAAATATGAAATTGCCTTGCTCCCAGAAAATGTCAGCTTGCCATACTCTCCAAGCTCGTACTTCATTAGCTATGTGTCTATTAGCCTGTGACACAGCGAGCTACGAACACTCAACGCTGCTTCATACCTGCTCTGTGACTTTCAGACCTTATATATTCCAGCCCAATACCTGCAGATTGGCGTAGGCTTTTATGCGTTGTTATATATTTGGTGGTTCTTGCCTTCTGAATAAAGACTATTTAATATAATGTAATGACATTCCTAAGAAGACAAGTGAGGGTAGGAGTGGCAGGACCTTCCAGGCTGACACATAGTAAAACAGCATTTTAGATTTTCATTGTTCCCTCATACAGCCACTCTAACATTCTTACGCACAAACACACACATAGATATAATGCCAATACATAGAATAGAGAGTGGAATAATAAGGTCCTGTAATTTTTGAAAACCTTTGAACCTCCATTTACGTGGAAGGCTTTCTTTAAGATGGCCTTATCTGCTCGCTCTTTCTCTCTTAGTTTGTTTTAATAACCCATTTTTTTTTTTGTACCTTGGCTTGTGGATCTTCAGAAGCAGCACCATTGTGAAAATGCATCCAAACAACAGGGAACACGAGTTAAAGGTTTGCTTACGATTCACATATAGGTCAATTAAATGCACCAACATCTGCTCTTGCTTAACAAATAGCACATAATATTGAAATGTTAATGATGCTTCTTATTCAGGGTCAGAATTCTTCTTCAGCTTTTCTTCTCCCATTATTATCACCACGTTTTATGCATTTAATTTATTTTTAAAATCATTACAGGTTTACATGAGTATATGTGTATGTATGCATTACATTTGTACTTATATCTCAGCCAGTGAAGCTGCTCTGTATAAATGTGCTTGAATATAATAGTGGAAATGCTCCTTTTGCTGAAGCGGCGTAATGTCTTATAAATCAATAATGACACAGATGGACCAGGGATAATCTATTTAAAATGTCTAACAGCAAAATTTGCCTTACGCATAATTAAAGATTCTACTCTGCACATTTATTTGTTTGTTTATTTGTTTGTGTGCTTTACTGTTGTTCTTTTAGGTAGATGTTTAAGCACTGAAATATGATGTACCTTAAAAGCACAAACACTGGGGATTTAAGCTTTAAGAATTGGATTCTTCTGCAGTAACTCATTTAGAGCATAAACCAAAGGCTATATAAGATTAACATTTGCCAATAAACTTTTAACAATTCATATATGTATATATATATTTATTTATTTTTTATTTTTTAAATGGAATTCTGATTGAACATGTAAATATTCCTGAAGGCTTGTTTTTCGTTTGCAATAGCTGGGCTTGATTTAGCAGCAGGAGGAGTGAGAAAATAAAGTGGAGGCTGTCAGAAGTAGCAGCTACTTGGACGGCTGACAAATATAAGCTCTTATTGATCTGATGAAAATAAAAGATCCCACAGTGCAATGCAGCGTTTAGCTTCTTGTCTGCTGCACATCACTGGTGGCCTTGGTTTTGGGGATAGATTTTTCTCTTGCCGCATGGACGGGATTGAATTTCATCTTCGACCTTTTCGGCTGAATTTTCCTTGACCCCTGCATTTTGCTGTAATTTGCCGCATTTGTTACATTGCACTTGACATCAGGGTCCTGCTCTACTCCTAACCTCCATCTCTATCTCTGCCCCATTTATTTTATAACAGGGAAGTGGAAACCACCTTAGACTTCATTCCTTGCCACCCTTAATCATCTGTAGTTCTTGCCTCTGTGTGTTCTAACCTCCCTGGCAGACCTTATACAAGAATGAAGTTAGCGTGTTAAGGTAAGATGTACTTCCTTATTTGCCAGTGTTACCACACCATGTTTTTCCCTAAGAGGTCGGTCATTCATTCATTCATTCATTCATGCATCTTCTGTACCACATGTCCTACACTTAATATGTTCCATTATCGAATGCTGTAGTAATTATATGTACCAGGAAAACAACCGCATCTTCAATATTCCTCCTGCTCGCAATACTGGCAACAGGTTAAGATTGTATGTCATCGTACAAAAAAATTTGAAGGTATCTGTTTTGTAATCAAAAATACCAAAGCAAAATACAAAGTATATACAAATGTGAAGCTTAAAAATGTACTTACAGCTTATAAACTCCTTTTAAACATTTCAAAACTCCAGCTGAAAGACGAAAGTAACATGCAAACACAAGAACAAACTAGTTTAGTGTTGTTTATGAGAAGACCAGTCTCCCTATAGAAAAATTACACATAATAAAAAGTACAGACGTAATTAAAACATTATAAATGGTGTGTTTTCTGCTTCAATTTAAACACCCATAATATCTATAAATGTATATGTTTTTTCTAAATGGTTGAATCTGAAGTAAATGTTTAGTCTCTTCAGACATGTACAGATATGTTGTTTGGAATGCTATTGAGTTTTACAAGACCTGTGTTTACTAGGTAGGAACTTTAGCATCAATAAATGTGCCTCTAAGACTGTATGTGGGTAGATGTGTGTCACAATCATTCAAATCAAGCCCGCTCTCCTTGAGCATATTGTAAACATCTATCGTCAGTGACAACTATCTAGAGGCAAGACCACGACTCTAAGAAATTCCCAGAGCCCCTGGCACATACGACATCTTATGGCGTCCTATCAAAACTAAGCATTTCTGTTGTTTGAAAAGCGACTGTCAAAAAATCTGTGTGATTGTGTGAACAGTTGGTTCAAGCATCGTGTTTTGTTTTACATTTAGGTCAACATCTCGCTTTATTTTTTTTCTCTCTTTTTGGTATTTTCGTGAGATACTAATAAGAAGTTTCTCATTGAGAAAATATGCTATTTTTCCCTCTAGGACTCACTAGTATCAAAGCGACTTCCATATTAGTGAGGACAATAGACTTTTATCCTTTGTGCTGGCCTCTGCATGCGGCTGCGCTTCCTGAATTAAACTGCTAGTTTCCTGTTCTTCATATGCACGGCCACATCTGGGCATCTTGCTCAGATCCCCGGTCCTTAATAACAATCACCTTCCCTTTCGGTCTCTTCTGATCGTCCCTAATTCACTCTGACAGATAGTGCCTGACAAGCCGGCCGCTCTCCCCTCCCTCCGTGACCCTAACTCAGTCACCAAACTCATATAGCCTGTCATTTTTAATATCCGATTTCGATTCTAAGTTATGTGTATTACCCAGATGATGAAATCAGTGTTTAACTTAATGCAGAATGGATTCTCTCACATTGTGGTCCAAGTGAACTGAGAGACAGAGACAGAATGAACTAAGGATATGAGGATTAAACTCTGTTGATCTGACTTTGTTTTCTGTTTTAAATGATATTTTAAACACGTTAGTGGTGGCTTTCAAAAGTTTCTAATGTGGATGCAAAGAAACGATATTTTTTATCTTATCATTCTCTCTCACTGTGTAGTATTAATACATTCCATGACAAACACACATATTGCTAATGTTACACATTTTAACAGGGAGGTGCTTTAGCTTCAATGCAAAAGCGCTTCCCAACTCCAGCTTGGTGAAACTGGAAAAGATGTTATATAAATTGCATTCAGGGAACAAAGAAATCGTGAGTAAATGGACAGTTGCCAAAGTCTGTCTTATTCTTCCATAACAGACCAGTTTAGATATCCATAAACTGGCAATCTGGTTGGTGAACTTAATGTCTTTTAATCACACCTCTTTTTGATGACACACTTTCTAATGGTATTTATAAATATTGAATATAAAAAGTAGACATATAGTAGATATAAAAGTAAAATAAGAAATGCTAATGTCATACAGCAGTCACAGACCACATAAACAGTTTTGCATGAAGTGTTTTTTGGTACCATAGGGTGTCAAATCCAATTTATCAATCCATATTTCTACATTTCCCTTCCTATGCCCCTTTTATACCTCATCCAAAATATAACTGCCGGGATGGGGGCCCTAACAAACTCATAAATGTCACTGCACTGTGTATGTTTGTGTTTCTTCTTCTTTCGGTATTAAAGCCAATATTGTTTTTCTAGTTTCTTCTTCCTCATTTATTATATCTGGAATTAGTTTAGGGATGTATGTATTTTATTGTATTGTTAACACATTGCAGTGCCCACTTGCATTGTCCTGTCCACTTAGTTTATGTAGGATATGTGGTGAAATAATGTAGATAGATAGATAGATAGATAGATAGATAGATAGATAGATAGATAGATGGATGGATGGAACAGAATGCGAACACTTGGTGTGAATTCAGGACAAGGATGTTTCGTGGAAAGACAGTCAGAGCATAACAGAACCCAATTATAAACAAGGCAAACTGAGAATGATATATTCAACAAAGTGAGGGAGAATTCAGAGAAACATTTATTCCAAAACATTATTGGCATGGAGCACAGAAATAAACACAAATGCCTGTGCTTAAGAGCAATGCTCTGTCTTTTGTCTTTTCTCATCTTGGTGTAGCTGAGAGTATTTATAGTTCTCTACTGCAATGAAAACATGCAAAGCTTTGGAGACAAAGAATGACTGCATCTTGTGGCAAACTGCATGTGCATTTATTAGTTTAATACACTAATGTTATGTATGCGTATGCAGGCTGTATGACTCCTAGTGTTATGCTCATAAGGTGAGAAAATGTGTCTGGACCATGGGACAGCTCATTGTAATCTACATTTATTAGTGGCTGATGGTTAATATCAAAGTTGAAGGTTTGCCTTTGAATTTTCAGGTCTAAAGAAGGCATTCCTTGTTACCTGGAACTCGGTACCGAGTGAAGCGTTAGCTACTGTTCTTGGTTCTAGTATTTATTTATTGAGTTCAGCTTTCAGATACCTTTCCCCGATCTGCTTTTCTGGAATGAATCCGTTCCAAATGGAATTCCAAATGAATTCCGAATGATTGAGGTTTACTGTACAGTATGAACATTTTCAGTTTCCCAGATAAGCACTAGACGTTAAACTTATAGATATCTGTGGCCTGCTCTGTACCCTCAGTGCTGCTGAAGGGTCTAGATTTGACACATCTCTCTCCCCCCCTTTTCACTGTTATTTCCTTGATTGTTTTTTTTTTCAGGGTCCTGGGCCAGACACACAAGCATCTTTTATTTTTAGCCTGTGTGTTTGTTAAAACGTTACTTTTTTCATCCCCTTTTTTATTTCCAGGGAGAATCCATCAAAGTGCTTTGTCAGGAAAGAAAACAACAGTAGGGCTCTTTATGCTCGACATTCAAGGGGAGAAGAATTTTGAGGACACTTGTGTTTTTCGTGGCTGGTCTTATGATAAATCGCTGGACCCGCAGTGGGTCTCTGTGAACTTTCTTACTATCCCAGTGGCCGATTGCACCTCCATTGTAGCTCAGTCACCCCCACCTCCTATTTTTGATTGACTTCTTTCCAGATTTGTTAGGGCTTCTGCGGAATTTTCACATCAGCTTGTATATCTCTTTTAAGCATGTTTTTGTAAGTTTTATTTCCTGCAAATTTTAAATGCTGTTGGTGATACATACATTTTCACATGTAATGTGCATTTTTCCTCATCTGGTCATATAAAGGTTACACCTTAAAAAATGTAGTGATGCATTTAAATAAATCTCAGGTTATTGTAAAGCACTGACATAACAACCATCTTTAAAGATGTGAACTTAGTTATTAGTGATTTGTATGCAGTTCATATCCATCGAGGAATTATCTAGTGGTCCATAGCCAGATCACTAAAATTCACACACTCTACTGTAGATGTCTTGTCACTGTCACTGATGTGACGGACAGTTCAGTTCAAATGGCTTTTTTCTGAAGTACTTTAAGTATTATATTAAATTTAAGAATGATATTAGAATGTTCATAATGGACTCGGTTCTTTAAAAAAATCCATGATCCGTTTTGAATAACTCACTGTTCTGACTTTTTTTAAAAGGCATAACAGGTAGTCTGTGCATTACGGGGTGTGTACGGTGGACGGCTATGTCTCTGATCTCAGTGGCAGTTAAAACGAAAGAGCAGCTTAGATAATGCCTAGCCAATTTACTCTGCGAGCTCCATCTTTCTTAGACTAAAATCTTTATTTGATCATGATTCTTCATGTGCATTCCACTGGACGTTTATCTCTGCTCGTTTCCAGCATTAACACTGCACAAGGTTGGTTAATATAGTGCTGTTCTTTGGATTGACTGTTTTTGAAGAGTCTCTGTACTGGTAAGCTGATGAGGGCAAATGATATAACCTGGACAAAGGGAGTTATCCTGATTTGCTGAGATAGACTATTCCGCTTTGTAGACGTATAACACTTCCTTTGGATAGAGTCCTACAGGTGCTCCGAACTTTCTGAAATCATATGAAATGGTTCTACTGTATAAAGCATTTACATGTGGGTAGCTGGTAATTAGTTCTTCTTACATATTACATAAGTATTATGAAAATATAACATAACATATTGATACAGACACTTAATTTTTTTTATTTAAAATATTTCTGTACTATAATAATGCTAGCAAATTCAGTGTATCAGAGTAGAAGGTTATATACATGGATATTTATGTTTTTCTGAATTTTTATTGTTTTATTTGTAAATACCTTAGACCATTAAACACCCCTGACCAGTGAGTATGAGTGCTACACACAATGTTTCAAATTGCGATAGCATTTATTCTACTTGAGAATAAGAAAGAAAAGAAAGACGAAAAAAACTTCAAGCGGAGCTAAAAGAGGAAGCCCACAGGAATGTGTTGTGAACGTGGTGAAAGCCTTTTTGGGACCATGGCTTGGAAGACATGCTTTTGGGTGTAAAGTACAATGTGCGGAAAATTGTAATAGCTGTTGTCAGTACTGCAACCTGTTTATAATAAGGAAATGGGTGGAGGGAACTTGATGAAATTTTGCTCTGTCCTAGATATAGCTGTTTCCGGCCCATGCATTTCCTTTATGTGTGTGTGTGTGTGTGTGTGTGTGTGTGTGTGTGTGTATTTTTTTTTTTGGGGGGGGATGAGGGGTGAGTGGGTATGATATGATTTAAACATTTTAAGATTTAAATGTAAAGAAAAAAAATAAAAAATGGTAAATCAATGTAAGATCACGTCAGCATCCTGTACAGTGGAAGCCAATGTATATACTGCAGCGACAGTGCTCAGCTATCAAATAATAATAACAATAATTAAAAACAAACATACATGCAATTATTTAAAATCAGCAATTAGGTAAGAGGATCTGTATTTAAATGAGCATTTGTGTTTAAAGTCTGCCACAACTTATTTACAGTATTTCACAGTATTGACATTTAAATGTGATAAGAATAGAATTCTATATGACAGCCTGTTTTGAAGTTGCTTTCTGAACACGGTGAAATCTTTTTTAGTCTGTAATTAAAAAAAAGGAACACTGTGGTTTTCCTCTACATTTGATTATAATGGAAGCTTATAAAAGCTAAAATGGGAGGGGCGAGGAGGGGGGAATTAGATCCAAGTGAAGAGCACACCTGGGTTGACAGAGATTGAATTTACTGACTGCTGTGCGATCATATTACTGAGCACGGGGCCAGCTTTCAGAGCAGCTGTAAAAGAGAGGCTCTGTGAAATCAGCATGCAAATAACAGCACATTGTTAACCTAATCAGATGCAGAAGTGAGGGAAGGCGGAAGCGAATACGGGTGGAGGATCTGCAAACAAGCCGCACGCGCTGCCAAGAGGGGATGGAATGGGCAGATTAAACCCATCTACCTATGGGGCGTCGTTGGCAGGGTTTGGGTAACGCAGTCTCCCCCGGGGTCTGCCGCTAACCTGCCCCTGTAGGTACCCCGACTTCTGCAAACTGCCGTCCGATGCCTCCGACGTTTCTGTGCAGTTTCTGTGATGGTGGCACCGTGTCGTCAGCCATGCGATTAGTGCCCGGGCCTTTCTGACAAGATCCCAGCTGAAGACACTGATGATTTAATGCCTTGTATCATAAAAAAGGACAAAGATAGTCTGTGTGTAGCAGATTCAATGAGGCAGGTGCTTTAGTCCTGATTATTATGCCCTGCCTTATAATGTGCTTAATGAGTGTTTTGATGAAATTGGATTCTGGTTTTATGATAAGAATATATTTCCTTTTTTTGTAGCTCTCCCTCCCCTTTTGTCACATCAGTAGAGTTTGTATTACATGGATTTAAACACGGACATCTGGCCACTCTTGGTGATTTCATGCCTATTTTTGTATATTTTGTCCTTAATATACATATTTAGATGCAAATCAAATGTATGCCAGGAGAAAGGGAAGCGAGAATGAATGAGTCCCTGAAGTACTGCTGAATACTGTTAGCTGTGAAGGAACAGTCCTGAAAAAGGTTATTGCCTATAAAGCAATCCTTATGGAGAAAGCTGCGAGTGAAATATGTCTTACTCAAAGAACATGTTAAAAATCTTTGTCTCTTAGATAAATAGTAATATACGAATACATAGAGATTACATTCACCTTCCACTAAAACTTTTTCTGCATCATAGTAATACTTTGTATAAACTCTTCACTTTATCTCAATATAAAATCAAATTCAGTGTGTTGGAGCTTCAGAGGGAAGGTCACGGAACAAGTACATGAATCTGGACGTTCTGGACTAAATATTTATTATGAAAGCTATGTCTTGTAAAGGATTTTCATTGATGCTGGTCTACGCAAATGCTGGAATGCTTTGCTCTAGTTGCACTTCTCAGAAGGCATCCAATCCTAGGAGAGAAAGCCACCCCATTTCCGATATAATTCAATAAATAAACATTTACAGAAAGTCCCTTAAGTCCCCCACCCATTCTCGCGGGAGCAGCTCTCCAGTTAGATTTCCTCATTTCAATTAGTCCATAATAAATGCACTCTGCTCTTATTAAGGAGTCTGTTTTCCTCCTTTCACATTTAAGCGTGAAACTTGACTATAATTGGCAACTTTCAACCACATTCCGATCAAAAGAGAAATATCGCGTTTCCTTGCTTCCACTTAGAGCTGAAAACAGTTGTGGTGAGGCAAATAAACACATTCTAGCATATGCTAAGAACTGAGAGCATTTCCAGTCAAGTCTGACTTCCTGACTGCTTTGATAAGATTGGTTAGTTGCTTAAACAGGATGTGTGAGGTATTTAAACTTCTGTTTGAACCTACAGTACAGTTACATTGCATAATTGCCATGACTGAATAGCTTTCAGAGTTTAAAAGTTTCTCCACATTATCTTGCAACTTCATCATAGTGATGAAATGAAGATTTTTAAGATCCTAGAATTAAAAGGGTCTGCGGTACATCAATATTTAAAGAGTCCATTAACTATGGCATAATTAATATAGATTCAAAAGCATATGGCTTCCTACCTGTTTATTGTCTGTTCTTTTATTCTCATTGAAGAAAAATCGTCAAATGTCATAAGGATAAAATAAAGGCTAAATGAAATATAATTAGAAGATTTGCTTCCTATAAAGAGTATTAATAATTTTTCAAGTTTCGTTGGAATTTTGAATCTTGAAGTTGAAGTCTTGGGAGAGCGAAAGCCAGCGGTGTATGACTTCGGTTTTACTTGCTTGTTTGTGTTTGAAATCAGCAGCACAGTTTTTGCAAATTAATGTGTAAAACATTTAGCCAATTCAAGTTAGATTTTTAGCTAGCTGCTTCAATACTATTGTAATTAGCTACCTCCTTTAATGTTGTGTCCCTGAAAATAAACAAATCTTTACAGTACTTATTCCATAAATATTGTTTTTGTGTAGTAATCTATGGTGATGCATTAGATGTGCAATTTTATATCATGTAATAATTATATTTTATATTTCAGTTATATAAAAATCTTCTGGTGTTTGGCGTTTGATCTAAGAATAAGTAACGGATCACTGTCTGGCTTAAATCCTGCACTGCATAGCTCTGATACCTACGTATGACTTATAAATATTTAATTGCAATTAAAATTTGTCAATAATTTATGGTCAATAAGTACCTAAACTTCCAAAGCAAGTGTAACTAATGGGTTTGCTTTTATGCTCCATTATTTTAGGTGACACCTTTTATTCATATTTATT
The DNA here is from genome assembly GCA_026779585.1 of Mormyrus proboscirostris. Taxonomy (NCBI): domain Eukaryota; kingdom Metazoa; phylum Chordata; class Actinopteri; order Osteoglossiformes; family Mormyridae; genus Mormyrus; species Mormyrus proboscirostris. The sequence continues at coordinate 24,308,021 of JAODKF010000022.1, read as the reverse complement.
ATGTGTATGCATGATAAAACAATGTCTGTAGAGAAACAAAAAGAGTATTGTGTGTCTTTAATACGCCTATACTTTTATCAGTACCACAGTTCAATATTGCAATGGTGAAAAGAAATTAACCAAAAGCACAATATGATATTTAAATGTCTTATGGCAGTAGGCTTTTTTTAAGTATTATACTAGCAAATTGTATATGGCATTTACAAGTATAAACCATGTAGGCAGTATGACTTTGAATCCTGTATGTCAATATACTGTACAACACTTACAATACATTCATTTAGTAAATTCCTGAAATTCCTCTGAATGCTCACAAGAATCTGTACACATTTCGAACGCTTGTTATAACAGGAACACTGGTAGCTTAGCTCTTAAGTTTAATCCATTTAAGGAGAGCGGGACAAAGTCTCGGTACACAGTATTCTCAAGAATGCAGGCATCGCAGTGTTGGTCCTCTCTCAAGCTAAAACAGCAAAAAAGTAAAATAAACATGATTGTCAGCACACCTCTGCTAAAGGTACAGTTGTGGTCAGTTACGTGTGGTTCAGAAAATGGCTCCTTTTTGTACTGGTTTTGAAATTTTGCATAGATTTTGTCAATTGGACAAACAGTAGTTTTGGATTGTGCAATAGCAGTGATCTATAATACTGCTGTTTATCAAGAACGGTACTCCCCTGTACTCTGATTTAATGTTAAATCAGTGAATGTTCTGTTAAACATTGCAAAGGAAGATTTGATTTAGTCTGTGTTAAAATTAACAGTTTGTTATTCGAAAAACTATGTGTAAATGGGAAAACGTTACATTTTTTCTAATGTTGGGAAGACTTTCTATCTACTAACTGATTCTGCTACTTAAATAATGGGGGGGGGGGGGTGGCGGACGATCAATCAGCTGACATTGTATAGTATTAGTTCAGAACTTGAAATTGAAAAGCTCAATCAATCAAGCAATCGATCAGTTAATCAAGTCAATCAATATCTCAATCAGGATCTTCAGGGTAGTTATTCAACTGAAAGTGTGGTAGGGTGTATTTTTGTGCAGCATATTTATTTATTGAACAATCGTTTTAGTTACTTTTGATGCAATTTCTGTGAAATATGTTGCTTGAAATACAAAAAGCATTATTTGTATAGTTCTTTATCTTCTTAATACTACTCCACCTCATTGTCAGATGAAAGTCTATAATACAAGAGAGACTGAATAATGAACCAAAAATACTATTTCACTCTATCAAGATAAGTGCATCTATCTACTCAAGTAGCCCCTTTTGGTTTAAGTGCTGCTGCTAATATTATAATTGTGTATCAGCAGTTTCATGACAATAGAATCTCGCCTTCATAACATACAGTTGGAGTAAATATTATGGGGTGGAGGTGGTGTTAAACTTATGTAATTATGTTTTCAGGTTTTTTTTTCACGATTCATGTTCAGTTTCTCTTCACGGTTAAGTGTTTGCCATGTGACCTGTGATCGCTTTACCATACAGTGCTGTGAAAGTGTATCTGGTCCCCAGTTAGCACTCTGTGTTTATTCTTTCCGCTTAGGATGGAGGAATCTAGCCTGTGCCTTGGTGTGTCTTCGGCGATTCCGGAAGCTGACAGCCATCTCAAAAACGCCGCTCTCAATGGCCGCTATCCCATTAGCCAGAAGATGCACCAGCTGACCACTCAGCTGGGCCATGCATTCCCTGACTTTCCCAAGAGACAGCAGATCCCAGAGGAAAAAGCAGCCACCCCACTGGATGAGAAAAGCCGCACTGCCCTCCCTGGCCAGCACATCAACAGTCAAATGGCACTGCTAGCCAACCAGCTCAACAGGGACATTGATGCCAGTAGCTTGGGTTTGAATGGAAGAGTGGATCTCCAACAGTTCCTGAATGGACAGAACATAGGCATCATATCCCAGATGAATGACATCGAAGAGGATGCCCGTAAGAACAGGAAGTACCCGTGTCCTCTGTGTGGAAAGAGATTCCGCTTCAATAGCATATTATCGCTGCACATGCGCACTCATACTGGAGAGAAACCTTTCAAGTGCCCTTATTGTGACCACAGGGCTGCACAGAAGGGCAACCTGAAGATTCATCTCCGCACACATAAGCTGGGGAATCTTGGAAAAGGCCGTGGCCGAGTGCGTGAGGAGAACCGGCTTTTGCACGAGCTGGAAGAGAGGGCCATCTTGAGGGACAAACACCTGAAAAAGGGTCAAATGCAGCCCCAGACAGATATAAAGCCTGTAACTCCAGCTGTCTCACATCAGCAGCTGCCTATGCAGTTCCAGTACCAACCACCCAATTCTGATTGCAGTCACCCTGCACCAAGTAGTCTGCTCTCAGCTGAAAGCCTGTCACAACCATCACCATCCCCAAAGCCAGCCAACTCTCATGATGAGCAGGTCGCCCCCACCACCGGCTTCCGCTGCACCTTTTGCAAAGGGAAGTTCAAGAAGCGAGAGGAGCTGGACCGGCACATCCGCATCCTACACAAACCCTACAAGTGCACCCTTTGCGAGTATGCCGCTTCGCAGGAGGAGGATCTCATCAGCCACGTGGAGAAGGCCCACATCACTGCTGAATCCGCCCAGGGGCAAGGGTTAAGTAACAGCGGGGAGAAGACCACTAACGAGTTCCGCTGTGACGTTTGTGGTCAGGTTTTCAGCCAAGCCTGGTTTCTAAAGGGCCACATGAGGAAGCACAAGGACTCTTTCGAGCATTGCTGTCAGATCTGTGGTAGGCGTTTTAAGGAGCCATGGTTCCTGAAGAACCACATGAAGGTCCACCTGAACAAATTGACAATCAAGAGCAAGCCACCCAGCGACTCCGAGATGTCCATCAACATGAACAACACCTCTCAAGATGCACATGCCAACCTTTACTCTCGATACATCTCCTGCTTGCAGAGTGGTTTCCTCTCGGCTGAAAAAATGAACCTGTCTGATCAACATCAGATGTTGACTAAAGCAGGGGTGGCAGTGAAGGAGAAGGAAATGCTGGGAAAGCTGTTGGCCCCTGTAGCAGGTCTAAGCCATGGATTGACTGAGGGGGAAAAACAGTCTTTGTTTAGCTGTCTAAATATGGTGCCCCCTCTAAAATCCAGCTGCATGGAGCGCTTACAGGCGGCGGCAAAGGTGGTAGAGATGGATCACCTCAACAGCTACCAGGCTTGGCAGATCATGGCCCGAGGTATGGCTATGGATCGGCTGTACACGCCCCAAGATCAGCAGCCTGTGCCACATAGCCAAGATGAAGAGCTGACGAAGGGCACCATGGCCTTTTCAAAAGAGAAGCACAACTATCCATTAATTAGCTCTGAGGGCTCCAAGCAGTCATCACATTTGGAGGCAATTCACAGAGCCAAGGGTGGTAGCATAGCCTCCTGCAAGGATGATGGTGCCTTTGACGGTCACCGAGAGTTTGTGTCCCATGCCAGCTTGGGTCAGACTCTCGAGTACAGTCTGGTTAACCTGAAGGAGAAACCTAGTGAGTGCGCCGACTGCGGTCGGGTTTTCAGAACTTACCACCAGATGGCGGTCCATTCTCGGGTGCACAGCAAGGATCGTCGGCATGCAGACGAGGGGATCCAGCAGAGCGTGGGCCTGGACGAGCGCCGTGGCTCTGCCAGTGACCCGGAGTCTCAGTCCATCAGCAGGTCCACCACCCCGGGCTCATCTAACGTCACAGAGGAGAGTGGAACTGGTGGGGGCATCTCCCAGACCGGCAGCGCTCAGGAAGACAGCCCACGTCCCTCCTCACCATCCTCAGGTAGACAGTCAAGCATTTTCCCATTTACCGTTTTTCACAGGCATTATGATTCCAATATTTAATAAATGTTCTGAATGAGATTCAGCAGACATCAGCGTCCTAATAAATTTTCCATTTTTATCTTAGCGATATTTAGTTCCAATATATGCTGATTTTTTTTCTATATAAAAACTTAAAAGGCTAAAATGCTTTCCCATTCATACAGGTTTGTGATTTAAAGTCAATCTATCAAATATAAAAGCTTTTAGGTTTGATAATCATTTTTGGAAAGTGAGCGTCAATAAATGAATGCGTGTATGAGTCTGGCAGAGGCTCTAGATAGTGAATTGTAGAGGCGGCTCTCAGTTGTCTTCAACACTGACATCAGGTCGCAGTCAAATCCTCAGCTTGCTTTAGTCCTAAACACCCCTTTTGTCTCAGTTACTTCTTGGAGAGCCTGCTGCTTGAGCCGGCTGTTTCACTATCTGCATTTAAACCACCGGTTTGGATTAGCTCCCCACCCCCCTCTATGACAGTCACCTGCTACACGACGACACATGCCACAACTTTGGGGCCGGACGTGCTCACGTGTCCTCGCATGGCTTTGCAAAGCAGAGCCTGGCAAATGTACACCACAGGCTAAATAGGCAACCTACAGCATTTTTAATATTGAGCGTTTGGCATCAATAGGCAGGCTGTTTTCAGCACAGAAGTAACATTTTGCGATATTATGAATGTTTCAAAAATTTTAGAAGTGATCTTATTTTAAAGTGCATTTTAATATATTTTAGAACGGGTGTATTTCATTTAATGAATACCTAGACAAGGATAAAGATGATGATTCATTTAGACAAACTAAACTCTATAAACTCTGAGAATTCTTTTTTAGTGCCTTCATTTCCTCTGCAATCTATGCCATTAGTCTATGAATGAATGTCAGACCTATGTGAAGAGATATATGTATATATATATATATGTATGTATATCATATTTCTTAATATACTTGTCCTATGAATATGAATAAATTTCAGAAAACAAGAGCCTCTCCAAATGGTGGTATAAGTGAATTCATAATAAAAACTAAAGGAGGATCTTAGGACTAGCTTATGATGAACGCCCATTGTTACATGATGAAATAATGTGTAAAGAAGAATCTGAAGGCGAAGGACTGTTTAAACAATGCTTTTTGTTCATTTTCAAGCAGCAACAGTCATGACAGAGATGTGTGACGGGGCAAAGGGTTTGGGACATGAGGGACCAGGGAAGCACGTGGATTATCGGGAGGGCAGCCGCACGCCACACGAGGGCGCTGTGGAGTT
>JAODKF010000022.1:24277696-24302862 GCA_026779585.1 Mormyrus proboscirostris | reverse complement strand
GGGGGGTGGTTCGTAACATTGTATACAGCAGCTTGTCATGCCGGCAAAAAGCTGCCTGAATTACTGAGTGCGTGAAAATAACACCAGCGAACCAGAAAATGTTGCACTGTGAGGACCTGATTGACTGCTGAGAAGCCCAATTCAAGATCAACTGCTGGAAACTGGACCTCTGACTCCAGAGAAAGAGCTTCCTGTCACCGTTTTAAAAATGGGAACGTCACTGAAACCCCACAAGACACCCCCTCCCCACCCCCCATGCTCCTGGCTCCAAACTTAATGCTTTTATTTTCCTTGCTCTGAATCCTCCATGTCTAAGTATATTTAAAAGGAGCAGTGTTTCTTCAGCATGGCGGTGATTAGTCATACATCCCTAGATCTTTACAGCTGTAAGACACAGAAAGGCAAAATAGTCACTCCATAAAAATTGAAATTGGATTTGCTTACGTTTTAAGACATGGGTGTACGTCTAATTACATAATTACAATGTGGGTAATTATCAGTACAGACTGCCCTTACTCTCTGATAGCTAGTTAAAGGAATAGAATGACCACAGATACATAATCATTTCTTTTTCCGCACAGAACAGCAAAGGTATGAAAAAGCAACATTGTATATAGTATTGCTCATGTCAATGCTCATTCACAGCTTAAGTCTTAATATAAATACAAGACCATTGACTATATAAATATTGAGTTGCTAGGTAAACATCTTTCTATTTGATTAAAAGAGACATGCAGTCTTCATACTATGCATAAACCCCAGGTTAAAATCAGATTTACATTTATTATGTACTGGCTTATCATGTTTTGTAGCAGTGTTTTAAAATTAGGCCAATCTTCATCTGTGTATTTCCCTAGCTAATTAGCGGGGGACAACTGTATAGGACTCTTTTTTTTTTTTTCTTCCACACACAGTTGTCCTCTACTGTTGTAAAGCCTGAAGACCCTAATTCACTCTGTTGTGAAGTTATTATGTTGAAGATACGCCAGTTGGAAAATTCCTCTCTAGTACAGGACTGCATAAATGGCTTTAAGTCAATATGTTTTCTTTAGGAGTCTTAAGCCTACATATGTTTGTTGAGTATATTGATTTAGAAGCCTGGGATGCAAATAGAATGTATATGTGTACATTACCACCACCAAACTTTCTCTTACAGCTTCTGTAACCGCAAAATACTAAAAGGGACATGTACGATGTGGCTTTTCATGTAGATTTCTCATATTTCAAATCTAAAATGTTATATATTTAAGATGTTAAGGAAGCCAGTATATGTCCTTATGAGCCGGTTCCCAAATCCTTTGATAAAACGTGTCACAGTTCGAGTCTGATATTTAGCACTCTGTCTAATGTCTTAATGATTATATTTAGATTTCCTGTTCATTATGTATGAATGGCACAAACGCGTAGTGTTGCGTGTTTCGCTGGTGAAACACTTGCAGTTTACTTTCACATTTTAAAACACACGCATTTGCCAAACCATCGCTTACCTTCCTCCTGGATGAGTATCCGCACAACTGCCACACATTTTTTCCCCCTCCTCATGTCTATTTTATGTTTTCATAGTTGCAACATAATATTTATCTTTCCGTAACAGAAGGCTGCCTCACTGAGATGGAGAGGCCATCTGAATATTTATATTTAAAAGCAGAAATATAAAATGTCTTTTGTTGTAGGAAAGAGCAGCATTGCTGAAATGGAGGCATCTCTGTCTTGATCCCTAAATACAGGGATTTAAAAAACAATTTATGGAATCAGTAATTGAAAGTGATGAAATACTTTGGGGGGGGGAGCTGTGGGGGAATGTTAAGATTAGGGACATTTTTGCATGTATCTTCTGCAGTTGACACTTAATGAGGGAACAGCCTGCTAATTATACGGTTTTATTTTCCCATATACCGCACGGCATGTAGGTAAGCTGATTCTCCTGCATTGTGACGTCTGCCAATTGATGATGTAGATTAGAAAGTGTGTTAGAGGCTCTTTTAAGGCAAAGCTATGAAATGCATTGACCTTTGCCTTATTAATGGGAAATATCACACACAGTGCTCTCTCCCTTCCTCTCTTTCCTTCTGTCTTGCTCACTCTCTCTCACATGCACACAGATGTATACAGTCGGTTGGGGGTTGGAACACTCTCAAATAAACGCATTGCTCATAGGAAAGTTGGGGTGACATTTACAGATTCTGAAGTTTAATTCAAGCACAAACGTGCAGAACTTTTATTTGGGAGCAGAGCTTCTAAAAGCCTTTTATGTCATAGGTCTGCATGTTTTGTTTTTCTTCTGTACTTTTAATCTGCTGCAGTAATCATATAATCGCATACAGGGGGGTCGAAATGAAGAAAAATGTGTAAGGATTAAGATCTCCATTTTTTTTGCCTGCACATTCCAATTGTTCTTAAAATATTTGGCAATGTCAATTAGTAAGTGAGCAGAGCTCGCTGATGAACGCAATTTTCCACTAGACTGAGCACCCTATTGTAGTGGAGCGAGTGGCAGATTTCTGGGGTCATTATTATTCTCCGTTAGCCGGGGCCAGCTGCTCCTCGCGGCTCCAGCCAAACTTTACACCACGACTCAGACTAGCAGGCAGCAACAGGGGGCTGAGAGAACAGGAGTGACAAACTGGCTTTCTGTTCACTGAGAAGACAGAGAAGGATAGGCAGAGAGTATGTATAGGTCTATATATATACACACACACACACACACACACACACACATATAAACACAGTGAAGTAGAAAAACAGAATCCTGCTACTTAGACATTTAATTAGTTATATAGTGGAGACAATTCGTGAACATTCCTATGAGCGGGATTAATTTATGGAGGTCATGATGATGGAGCAGGATGCTAGGGTAAACATATTTTATTGGTGGATCTTTATGTGTTATTATTTAATGTTGTCTATTAGCCTTTTGTTGTGATGTGATTGTTTCTGAGAGAGAGGGAGAGAGAGGGAGAGAGAGGGAGAGAGAGAGCAGCAGCGCTCCGCAGTGTAACGCCCCGCGTTAGGGTTCAGTAGTCCCAATGCCCACCATGACCCATGATGCGTTTTGTTTGTCTTTTTTGACTGTAACTTGAGGCTGTGCAAACGCAGCTTACACTTGACTTGCTGGGGGAATTGACAGAGTGTGCAGTTATTCATTTGCTCATCTCATCTATGAACGATGAGATATTGCTGCTTGGCTGGGAAGTCCACAAATTAAAGTTAAAAAATGAATAATCTATTGTTGTCATTGACACGTATATAGGGCCTAATGAAAATAAACAGCTGAAATGTGCTTTGGTTTCGCAAGTAAGTGGGCTATGGACCCCCAGGAGAGCCGGCGGTGAGGTGGCCTCGCTTAGTCACCCTGACCACGCGCACCTGTAGCCAGGACCGTGGGGTGCATGGTCATAACGCTCGACCTTAACCTGAGTAAAAGCCACTTTCAGAGGAAGATCACCGTCTCCCCTTCCTGCTGAAACAGTTAATCCATATTGTGAAAAGCGTGCTATTCTTCAGTCTTGTGTGATAAACAGGTAGGGCTAAACTGCTCTTAAACCGGCGGCACGTATAGGTCCTGGTCGCAGCTGATTTAATGGTCTCCTTGTGAGCCCGTATAGGCGTGTAAATAAATGATGAGCACTCATTTTCTTGGAGTAAAAATTCTCACTTATTCCGACCAGCTGTGCGTGTTAATGTGCTCCCAGAAGCCCAGAACTCCCACAGCAAGTCCTCCGCGCATACAAAAGCTATACGCCTGGTCCCCACTGTCCACCTGTGGAAAGTTTGCGTTCGCTCCGAGCAGCATCAAAGAGCCGCTCGCAGCTCGCAGCTGCCAAGCGTCTTGTCCCCTGTTATTAGACATCCAGCTGTCAGAGAGAGGCAAGGAGAAAGGAGGCAGGAAATCTCTCACCAGCCATATGGTACTAAGTTCTTCTGTAGCACAGCATGCAATGGATTGCTTGCTGCTGCTCCTTAGGCAAATGGCAAACTAATATATCTCATCACTCTCCTAATACCAAGCTCTCATAGAGCACTTCCTTTTAAAATAATAACCCTGCCATTTTCATAATGCAGTGATATTGTTTTTATTGTGTTTGGGTAGTATCAGTCGGTTTCGCTTGTGTGTCTTATATGTTCGCTTGGTCATAAGTTGCATCTTAAAAATAAAGCAAGATGTCACCAAAATATGGCGCATCACAAATGTTGCAGTCGGGAAGGATGCAGGAGGTCTACAACTAGGGCCCCCTAATGTTTAAGTGTTAAGAAGGAGAAAGTAGCTAATTAAATTAAGCTGCCTTTCCCCATGTGCCCCTCTTAAAAGCCAGATCTGGGTTGAAATCTGCAGGGCTGTTTATTGATTGTGACTGTCGCATTGGAATAAATTGACTCCGCTGTATTGTAGGTAGGAGGGAAGGACCGGGATTCACTCCCCATCAGCTACCCGCAACGCGCGGCCGCATGCGCTATGCATGCGCTATGCATGCGGCACTCCAGCTGCCTTTTCAGTCATCCGTATCATGTATGTTTGTTGTCGTCCTGCACTCAGTCATCCTGTGTCAATTCACTTTGGTTTGTGCGGAGGTGGCAAAGGACAGCTGGACTGAGACAAGCAGATAGATAGATAGATAGATAGATAGTCATATATACATTATTACATACATACTGTATTACTACCTGTTACACGTCGTTTTACCCCCAATTTCAGGCATTTCTCAATCATACAGATGCTCTTCTACTTATGAATGAGTTGTGTTCCAAATGGCCGTTTGTAACAAGAAGGTCATTATTCAACATCATTTCAAGGCTATACGCAAGTACAAAGAAGTAGGCTGGCGGGCGGTGGGAGTAGCGGCCAGAAGTTGTACTAGGCGGAATTGGTGCGTGGAAAAAAAAATGATGCTGTGCACAGTAAACAGGGAGCCCAAGGGAAACAATTTGAACTAACAGTGACGCAATTTAGACTCTTCATTCGTATGTCTGAAAGTACGTAAGTTGAAAGTTTGTAAGTAGAGAAGCATCCTTATATTATTTTCAAGTAACCTCAAACATGAATGTGATTGGACGTGACTTGATCAGGTGTAACTCAGTGCAAAACTGTAAATCTGAGATAATGTTATACGGAAAGATGAATTCGTAAATTACAATTTAAGTTTGTCAGATTCTTTATGTTTTAACCTTTTAGCACTGGAATACAGTGCTGTGGTACTGATTGTGAATGGTTCTGATGGTGATGGCTCTGCTTCAAGGAAAAAAAAATAGGAAACGTTTCATCAGTGTTCCACGACATATTTTTTTAGTTTGCAATCATACAGTATAATATATACCTTACATAAGCTTAAGTAAAGGAAGAATAGTGTTACTATATTCTGTTTTATATATGCTGAGTGAATGTTTAATCAATCTTAACCTGAGAAGATCATGTGAACACAAAGAATTAAGGTGTTTGAAAATAGTCTATTGTCCGTGGTCTGACCTTTTACCGACCCTTGCTTTACCCACTTTCGTTAAGCCTCTTGTAAAATCTCGCTTTGTGTATTGCCTGACTGTGTTTTTTCCCTTACATACATATTCTCAGCTAGGAAATTGCTACGTAATCCATGCATCTCATAAACCTCAGCCATATTTAAGCTACTAAATAGTTCCAGTGTAACATTCTAATTAGAGGAAATGAGGTACCAGCGGAGATTAAACGTACATAGAAAAGGCGACCATCTACCTATGTGTACTTGTTTGCCAGTCCACCCTGGCAGGATTCTGTCGCTATGGATCATAAAGGTGTAGTTGCTTGCAGAGACGGTGTCTGTGAGAAGCCAACCATTGTGGCACCCTGGAGAAAACCCGACTCTTGCCAAGGCCCAATGGCCTTATGTCTCTCCTCTAACAGTTGTCCACTCTGCCCAGTTCCTGCTTCTCAAATCCTTTGATATCAAATCTCTTTTAACTCTCTTTGTTAATGTAATTCCTGCTCTTCTGATTTAAAATATCTCTAATACAACCTGAAAGAGTAGGAGGTATTATATGTTAGAATGTTCTGAGGGCACATACTGTATGTGTTTTAAATGTGTATCTTACATTATATGAAGTAACGAAGTGATTGTTATATAAGATTATGTCATATGCTATAATAAAATGGTCTTTTATGAGTATGTGTGGTGTTTGGCAGGGGTGAAACAAAGAGGGAGGAGTTAGGCTCTTGTACCCAAATGGTATAACAGCAGTCTGTGTTCTTGTACTGGAGTGACAAAAAGAGAGCACACTATGCACCCTTTTTCGATATTTCCTCTGGGAGAAGCACTGACCTCATTTGAGAGGACCATAACCCCCGTGACTTTGAGCATTAAGACATGGAACCTTTGTGGATTAATTAGCTTTTGAAATTAATTCATTTGGATGGATAGAAAGCGATATTTTGGTGAGCTGTAGTTCAGGCTATAGCTATACTTTTAGTGCTCAAATATATACACAGATTTATATTGATATTAATTTGTCATTTAAATTGACAAACTGTTCCTGATACAGTAAACACAGAGTCCGTGATTAAAATGATTTATTTCATATATAAAAGAGTTCAAATGCTATGATCAAAACCACTACTACAATGCACGCAGTCCTGAAAATGTATCATTTTGGATGCCATGGAAACAATGCTCTTTTATTCACACTAATAATTTAGTTCATCAGACACCTTTTGTTGCAGTGAAGCACATATGTTATTTGATGTGAACTTTTGTGTAGAGAGTATTGTTAGTATATTTTGTACACAAATATTAGAAGTGATAATTGAAAACTGCTAAAATGTCTGCTTTCTGTGTGTAAATAAGAAAGCCACTCTCTCCGGAGGCTGCATCTGTTTTTTCCTTAGACCTTGTTTGAGGTTTTAGTATCAGGGTCACAGTTGCTTTTTCCATTCACAGTTCGTGCTGTTCTGGCCCATATGGCTGATATGGAGTTGAGTCGTTTTTCACTTAACACAAATCTTAAATTAAATGTATATGTCAAAACTGACCGATCCATCAATTCCTTTCTCACACAGTGATAAAGGGGAGTCCATGGTCACTCTGTGCTGTTTTTGTGGTGGGGGGTTGTGGGGGGGGGGTTCCTTTAACTTGTTTTCAATTTAATTTTTTTTGGAAGTTAGAAGACAAACAGATTGAGACATTTAAAGATTCAGTCTGGCTGCTCATGTTACTTAACTGAAGGATAAATGCACAAGTTATTGGCGGTCTATATCTGAGTTGACAGGTACATGCTAGTCATTGGAGATGGGCTGAACTGTGTTGTGTAGAGTGCAGTGAGCTTCAAACTTGTTAGACAGCGGGTTTGTCAAAGGATTGACAAAAGGATTTAGGGCAAGAGGATTCAGGGGCAGACTCAGAAACCTGGTATCTACTGGGGCTTCTCGTCATATTAACTTCAGCCAAGTCTTGGTTGATCTGTGAGCCCTTGAGGACAAAATGCCACATCCCTTGGCTTCTTCTTCAGGTGATGTGCTGCAAAATGGCACTATCACACCTCTCCAGTGGCCAGAAGCAGGTGTATGCTATTAGACACAGAGATGAAGCCCAATGGAAAGAGGATTCTGGGAAACATGAAATCCGGTTCTTGGCTTCCCTAAGCTCAACACATTCAGCTAATTTTTGTACATCCTGATGAACATACAATATGATAATGTAATTGTACTGGTCTAGTGAAATTTGAAAAGATGCTCTTTCTAAAGTTCACAGCGTAAGTTTCTCGATTCATTTTGTTTATCAAGTTTCTTTCAAGTGAATCATGCCTCCCTTTCGATGATTTCTATTTTTATGAAGTTCATTTTTAGTCCCAGTTAGTCATGGCGTACAGTTGTATAAGAATTTGCCCTCCAATTTCCAGTGTCTCTGTCTACATGTGAAACTGCAATGTTCTTCACATACATTTTATATTTTAAATATGAACAATGAACAGAGTTTATATTGGTTTATTAACCCGTGGCATAAAGGATTTCCTTTTGCAACCTTTGTAAACATATATGTTTTGAATGTGATGGTACTATTCGTGTGATTCTCATCTTAGGGTCATCTAATAAATAATAAAGTCACAATTTATAAACTTTTATATTGTTTGTTATGTATTTTAGATGTACTTTCAGGGAATTGATGGAATACGGCATGGTTAAAATAATAATAGTAAGATTTTTATTTTGTACTAAATAAATACTGTCCTACATTTACTTCTGTATTAAATTATTTTTGCATGAGGTACTTGGCAGACAAATGTGTAAAGCTAGAAATGCTAATATACATGCGTTTTTAAATTATATTTGAAATTTGAATTTAAAAACAAGTTTAATAACCTTTTTTGTATTTTGATATTGCATCAATGAAGGATAAGGTTAAGGTTAATAAGCATTTTAAGAAGCAAACTAAATGAATAGACAGAGGTTACTTATTTTGTTGCATTAATGGAGTATTAATTATTATGAGTATTAATTAGTATGGACAGGTGAAGGTATAATTTAAGGCTGGTGATACTCTTGTCTCACAAGTCCCAGTGGTGTCATTGCATTAGGGGTTCTAAGCCGTAAGAGGAGCCATCTGGCAGACTAACACCAGTATTTTGGCTTTGCCCTGTGGACGGATGCTAATTCAGACTTATCTTATTCTTCCTGGGAAGCTCCTTGTATCTCTGCTGCGGTTCTTTAAAGAATGTGTGGGGAGAATTATGTGAATGGTCTGTAATATTAGTTACATAAAAATTTTAAGTATGTCACTGATGCTCAAAAACAGATCTTTTGCCCTCAACAATGTCTTTTTTTTTGGGGGGGGGGGGTTCTTTCTGGGAATCTAGTATCCCCTGAAATTAAAGCCACGTAACAGAGATTGATGGATTCAGTCTAATCTTGTTAGACCCATTGTTTTAAAATAACAGTGTGCTCAGTTGATGAATCCTGGTGTTTTTTTGTTTTAAAGATCAAGTCTTTCCAGCTTCCACATTCACCTTCCTCGAGTTGGTTTGTCTTCAAAGCCGTGGACTGGGGGACTTGGCTCACCTTCTAAGTATCACATTTCTGACCATATTTCAAGCCGAAATTAAGTATGTAAAAACCTTTTCCCCTTAAAGGTCAGACATTAGTGCTGGTAAAAATTGATCTATGGATTTATGAATTTATTTTGTGTTAGACCTCCTTTGTAATGGAAGATTCAGTCGAAAGCTTAACGCCGCATTGTTTCCCTTTGACAACACTTCCGCAAGGCCCACTGCAGCTGTTCCCCGGCTCACAATGGCAGATTAATTGACACAATCATGGGCTGCTGGCGTCCGCTCAATACGCAGGTCTGCACTGGGATAGATAGGTAAATCCTATACATGCATTTCATGACAGAGAATATACTTATGACGGGTTTCATAACTCGACATATTTTGTTTCTCACTGGTCAATTCGAGCCAAGAGTCTAATTGGAATGAAGCATTTTAGGAAGTGTTTTAGTAGACCGCTCATCTTGCCGCTTTCCCCAGAAAATCCATTGTTATTAGCTCTGTTTCTAATTGAGATTCTACAGACCAATCCCTTCTTTTTCTTAGTTAGCTCCCTGACATTTTAAACTGTCTATTATTCTGCTCTGCTTTCAGGCACAATGCTGGGTAAATGGCAAGTCGAGAAATTATGTATCTTTTTCATACAGTTGTCCATCAAGTGCTATTACAAGACCTTACTACTTAAATCATTACAGTGTGCTCTGATCTTTATAGATTTGTCTTATTATTTGCCTTCCCTGCCATTTCAGGGCCACACTTTTTTTTTAACTGCCGAATTTTACTTTACTCTTATGACCTTGAATTATTTCCAAGGTTAGCATTTATTTCTCTTTAGAGGCAAGTGATAGGATTATGCAAAATTATGCTCTTGCAATGCAGTTACCGGTTTATTCATTTGGCCTATGTTCCTATGCATTTCTGTTAGTCTGGTGCACAGTTCCTATATCCGTATACGTGACTAATCTGTGGAATTCCTTTTTATTGTTTGTGCACTGTTTCTGTTGGAATGTAAATATCTTCCTCAAAGTATGAAGGAGCTGTAAAGTAGCTCTTCCTTAAGTAACCTTTAATTATTTAGTTTGTACCAAAATGGCTGCCCTTTTCACTCTTTAGGGATATTACACAATTAAAAAAAGCCACAAAAATTGGAAAGGGAGCAAAAAAAATCCAAATTAATGACAGACATTGTGGAGTGCAATTCTGGCTCCTTTAAAACGGAAATATTCTGATTAGAAACAGCTCAGGGATCCTCTGAGGTTGGTTGGGCTCATTTGATTTAATGACCCATTTCCTCTGTGTGTGCCACAAGTAGTTAACGCCAGTCAAGGTGCCCAAAGTTCCCCCACTGGATCACAGTGCGCCGACTGAGGAGTAAGGAAAGGAAGTGAAGGGGCGACGGCGCGGCCAATCAGAGCTCAGATCCCCCAACTTGTCAGCGGGAGTTAGCGAGTTTATGGAGATGCGAGCAGTCACCATGCTGCTGCTTCCTGTCTGACGTTCACTTTAAAGGTGTTGATTACTGTATTATCGTAATATTGTATATAGCGCAACCGTAACTCCTAAGCATCTGCTCACTTCAATCTCGTACCGCCTCCCTTTTTCAAACAGCACTTGGAGTACCATTGCTTCACACTGTAATTGTTTTTTTTTTTTTTTTTTTTTTTTTTTTTTTTGGAGATTAATAAGTTTGTGCACTTGCAGAATTTAGGCTTGTGAATATATTATAACAGTAGCAGATTCACAACATGTTTATACCTTATGACTACAAAAATGTGATGCTTAAGATTGTTTACCTAACAATTACCAAAACATATGGCGTTATGATCCCTTGAAAATGTTACTCATCCATCCATCCATCCATCCATCCATCCATCCATCCACCCATATCTTATTCCAGTGAAAGTGATGGGGGGCATAGACCCTCCCCCAGATAACACAGGGCATTGGTACGCTATGGATGGGTTTGATGGTAATACATTGCATTAATTATGTATACATAGAAAAATACCAGTTTTTGTTGATATAGTGGTATACAGAGGTATTTTACTTTTTTCCTTATTTTAAGAATCATCCTTTTAAGTGAAATGTGAAAATATCGTCAATAAATATAATGGGAACAAAAGGATGTCACAGTTCAAGCTGAATCATGAGTATTTAATTTTCCAATATCTAGTCATGATGTAAATTTATTTTGGGTTTCGGGTCCCATTAATTTGTGCTAAATGTCAAAGATCTTCAGAGATAAAAGATGTGACATGTAACAGAAGACATACGGGATTTTTTTTTTTTTCTGTGAAAATACCAGAATAGTTTTTAGTCATATAAGATGGGGGTCTATTAATAGTTGAGTCATCAGCGCAGAGATGTTCTGAAATGGCAAATTGTTAGATCCCTAATGGTGATTATTTTTCTCTGTCAATGACCTTCATAACAAATTAACATTCAGGCAGGGGAGGGGTATGTTCATTTTAATAGGAATACGCGTACAGTGATACATCCTTCTGTTCAGGCTTGCATATACATGAGAAATGTAGGTTGGGAGAGAAGATGGGCTTGACAGTCAGGGGCCATAGTTTTTGAGATAAAGGCTATTTTTATTATGATATCACTACCATTCTTGCATGTTTGCATAGTTACAATGGTAATACCTATCATATCATTAAAATGTCAAAACGTTTTAAAAATGTTCAAAACGTGGTGTTCTTTAAAATATTAATATATATAATTCTAAGTATACATACACCGTCTAATTTTACACTGTACATTATTATTCAAATCTGCATAAACTTTTTTTTCCAATTGTTTTTTGTTATATTTTACCTTTTTGACAATGATCAACAGCTTGGAACCTTTAATACATCTTACAGATGTATACAGGTGATATTAAAAATAGGTTTTAATCTAATATAGTGGAAAACCGATGTTAGCCTCGAGTGGCTTTTCTCTTCAACCGTTAGACAAGGTATAAACTTCAAAATGAGATCATGAGTTATTCCTATGATGTTTGCTCTGCGGGTTATACATGCTAAACTATGACTCAGTCATTTGTGGAAAGATTAATGTTCTCTTTTGCATTTTACCTTTGTTTTTGAGTGAAATAAACAGCTTCTCTCTCTCTCTTTCTCTCTCTCTCTCTCTCTCACACACACACACACACACACACACTCACTCACTTCTACATCCCTGTAAAATTAATTCATGGATATCCCTCCCAAGACAAGACTGAAACTACCCGGCCTTAGCTAATGATAAACAATCAGGTCTTGCCAAGGGGGAAGGGGGGATGAATATTTACGCTAAATAACATCCCATTCTTTACATCCTAAAGATTCAATGTCCCAGCAGATCAAGCCTATAAAACCTAATTGTTCTCTGTCTCTCTCATATAAACAGGCATCTCCATTATCATCCAAGTCACAAACTATTTTTTTAATCAGCAACTGTGATCAGGCAGCATAATAATAAAATTAATAAGAGCTCAGTGCTTCTTTACCTTTTTTTTTGAAAGGGTTGAAATAGACTTCACAAAGAAAACAAAGATGGACTCCAGCCAAAAAAAAGACTTATGGCACTGTTTCTGGCTGGAAAGCTGAACAGGGCTGGTAGCTCTGTGTAGCTGAGTTGCTAACCCACAGCTAAGCATGCAGTCATTCTTCTTAATATGCTCATTCCATTTGTAGTGACCTGCATATAACGCAAACAACAATTTTGATGCCCCAGATGCATTCATAAAACATACAGCTGCTCCATGCATTTCAGTGTCGGCATGTCAGGTGTTATAATGAACTACGGTACATACATTATTTATACGCTATCAGTTCTTAAATGTGGAGTAGGTGAAGCTGAAAGCAGAGCTCTGCTGAAGATTTGCATTAAAACGAAATCTTTGTGAGTTAAACCTGTAGTTGTTTACTTTTCAGACACACTATTCAACCTTGGAAAAATACGCTATATAACTTCAGTCTATGTGTGGATTCATGCAGCGCCATGTAAAGATTTACCTTCGTTCTGTATATTTATCTGTACATCCTATATACATTTATATATCTCTATATGTATATACTTTGTGCAAGGTTCTGTAGCTCTGCTATAGACAACGGAAAATTGCTCAAAATTGTTGTTTTCCTGTAGCTGTGAAAATGTTTTATTAGGGGACTGATGAACACCTGCCTTTAAAATGTCGTTCCCAACATCTCCCGAATGCCATTTCGCTTAATTGACTTGGAAATGGCCCAAATGTATTGCTGAATGCAGTCTAATTAATATTAATAATAAATGCCATTATTAACATCAAAGAACATCTGGTGCCCCTGTTTACTCACAAGCCTTATATGTAACACATTTTGCGGCTGTTTCATCTTGCAAACATTGTGTAGTAAACATTTTATTTATTTATATTTTTGACACGTAGGTCAGAAGAAATGCCCTGTCCAGGCAAACGTATGATATAGTACGTGACAGAAATTCAATGGGGGAGGGGTCGCACTTTCTTTGTATTTGTATGTTCTTTTATTTTGACATAATATCTAGAAATTACTATGTGGCTGTTGCTGCGATACCAGCTGATTTGTGTCCTGGTCAGAGTGCCTCAACGTTTTTTTCTGTACCTGGTTACCCAAGGTGTGTTGCACAAGTCAGCCAGCAAATAACATTAATTTAAAAATTCATGAAGTCGTTCTTGTCAGGTAATAAAAGCAGCAGTAATGCAGCCTTGTTTATTGTTAAGTGGCGTGCGGTCACTAAATACCGGGACTTTCCTCACTAACAGCCTATATCATGCACATTTCAGCGACGTATGTAAACCGCAGATTTATTAGCATGCATGGGCCTGGCGTTTACAAAGATGGCACCCGTCCAAATAAAGAAAAGAGCAGTGTTTTCGCCGGATGCAATTATACTGATATTTATTAAGGATGTGACTCCTCCCCCACCTCTTTTAAAACGCTAATGTATTGTCTGTAGTGTAGCCATTTTTTATACTCTCCCTTGCTATGCTAAACACTTTTATTTTGTTCCTTTTGCCTGGTTTTCACAAAGAGAAGAGGTCAGTGGCTTGTCAGAATAAAACCCTTTTTAGGGTATTGTTTTCGTCTTTCTGCTTCCATGTATTCTTGGCTTGTCACATATCAGTAATCATAATCATTTAATAATTATGCTCAGAAGTGTCATTTCAAGGGCACAGTAAATGGATTGTGTTTTTTTTTTCCTTTATTTTTGGAAACAGGGTGTGGTCTAACTTGAGTGGTTCGACAAAAGCGAATGCTGTAGTTTGTTTTTTGCACTCTCTTTTTTTCTGGTTAAGATGGGAGTGCACGCTCACACTTTGATCAGACTCACAAACGCACACTTTAACATGTGAGCACATGCGCCATATTGCGAAAACACACCTCTCACAGCCTCTCGCAAGGCAAGCTGAGTGGCTTTCTGACTCGCTTCATCACACAGGCTTTCGAACAGAATTCCAGCCTCTCACACAGCCTCACATGCATGCCGGGGGAGTGCGTCAGAGATGCCTACATCTCTGAAGTGTTGCTCACGCTTTACTCATTGTGGGATGGATGAAGCATTAGACAGCAGCTGGAATAACTGATGAACTGCCACTCATTTACATGACTGCTATGTGACATTTTGCCTTTGTTCTGCGATGCTACAGTACACTTTATTATATGCAGGTATACATGTATGTATGTATATATGCTTCTGTGAGTACATATAATTTAATTTGTTTTTACATTTCTGGCACACACACAGGCAAATACACACATCTCCACAATGTGAAAGGTAACCTTCAAATACCATAAATGTCCCATGCAATAAACCGTCGATATTTGTGGTTATGTGATGCCGTATGACTTTTACAGTAATTGGAATGGTGTTATTAAAAAGCCTGAATTATTCACATGAATTAAGAAGGATTCTTACCATCACCAGGTACAATAGCTTTCTGTTCATCTACTGGAAGTGGAGATGGTGTGCTCTCACTTTTGCTTGGTTTACCATACTGTACATCATAAGTCTAAATACAGCTTTTAATGGTTTACTCGCAGACCAGTCTTTATAGTTATGGTACATGAATTAATAACGATTCGCTAATCTTGTTTACTGGCAAATTCTATTTGTTGGTTACTTGGACTTGAAATAAAGGCAAATATGATGTAGTCTAGCAGAAGTCATTCCCAGTTTACTTTTTTATATGCCTGGCAGAGGAGGTCTCACCTAAGTCAGGAGCTACAGCAAGCAATAATCCCTGCTGATTTAGCTACTATGCTTTTCTTGTATTGTTCATTTTAATACAATCCATCATAGGCCACCAGAGAATGGTAACACTAGGGATGAAGGGTTCAGATGAGAGTGCTTTGGGTCGGTTGGGGCAAAATGAGACACAAGACTCATAAAACGGATAGTAACAGTCAGAAATCCGTCAGGTTGAAACAGGCAGTAAAATGGCGGTGACATGCCGCTGGTGCACCTTCCTTTGCGATCGCCGGCTTCGGTGAAAGCGTACACCTGTCGAGTTTAGCCTGTGCGTGTCGTCTCTCCGTAGATGCCGGAGATGAGTCCCTAAGGCAGGTGGGATTTGCTCCGCCCCCTAGCCAGCACAGGGAGAGGGTACCTGCGTCTGCCACAAAGGACTGCCCCTACTGTGGAAAGACATTTCGGACATCTCACCACCTGAAGGTCCACTTGAGGATACACACAGGTATGGCCATTGCCCGCTGCCCTTTCTTTCACCTTTTTTGGGCCTAATGGGCCAGAATAACTTCCCATTCTTTTGCACATTATGTAGTTCATTATATAGTAGTTGGCATAGGCTGGTTCACCCATCCAATCACTTATCCAGTACAGGGTTATACTAAAGCTTAGAGAATATCCCTGGAAGAAGGCGTCTACTTGCCGGGGAATCCCCCTGGACAGGATGCCAATCTATCGCATAAAAAGTCACATTATTTTCCATTTCAAACAACTGTCAAAGCTCACAATTTTCATCCATTTTTCTTTTATACAGATGATCTTTGCTGAAGGTGTTCAGGTTACAGCGAGTGCCCCACTCAGGGGTACCGTGACAGGCTTTTCCTTGAAATGGAAACCTGTTTTTTTTTTTGCAAGGCTGCCTCAGAACGACTAAACTGAGCTACCTTTGCTTTTGCTTTGTCCTGAAGTGCTTTGGCTCAGCAAAAGAACGCAAAATGTTTCACGTTAGTAACAATGGAACAATCCACTAGCTGACTTTTATTTATGCTCCCAGTCACAGGTTGAAATCCTACAGTACACTAAAGATGTTTTATTAACAAATATAAATGAACAGAACAATCCCTTACCTAAAGCTGAAATGTTGCTATTATTGTTTGTGTAAAATAATTTTGTATTGTTTTATTTTTAAAAGTATTCCATCATTATTTTTTTAAAAGTATTCCATCTCAACAATTTAACCACATTTGTTAACTTGTTTTTTACTAAAGGGAAATCTTTTAGTTGATAAAGTAAGCAGTGATATTTAATCCCCTGAAATGTGGTAAATAAAATATTAATCGATACATCTATTTATGACCTCAGTAGGAATCGGTAACCACCAAGCTCTGATTTGGGTATTTACATTTGCAGTTGCTAAGCAAAACCTTAGATAGTTTACACAGCACCTTGCACAGTGCTACATCAGTACTGTCCCTCCCAGGATTTCAAATGTTTCAGAAACAGCAAGCATGTGGAAACCACTCCGGCTTCTCACAGCTTCCCCACCAGTCCTTCTGTCCGTTGTCTAAAGAATTCTTTTGTCATATTTCAACTGGTTCCCCTTAAGATTTTGTACACAATTTGGATCAGACTTCTTTGTCAAAGAAAGTTTAAGCCCAGGTTTTCAACCACAGTGTTCAGTGCACATTTAAGGAGAGAGAGCTTTCTTGAACCCAGAAAACAGAATATTTATTGTAGCTCTGAAAGCGGCACTGATTTAGTATGTGCTAAATAAGGAGACCACCCAAGCCACAACTCTAAATAATGAACGCATACTTCAGCTTTGAAGGAAAACTGACTATTCAGTGTCACAGGGACTTGTCTGAAATAATCAGGAATCTTTACCCTGATATTTAGCATACAGTTCATTTAAGCCTTTGTCAAAGCAACTGCAATTAGAATGTTTTTTGCTAAAAAAAATTACAAAAATGCTACTAATGCTACTGGTACAGCTGGACAGTTCAGTATTACGGAAGCTGTTCAGCTTCTAATTTTATCGTCTTATTTTCAGACGACACAATGCGGCACATCAAGTAGCATAAGGGGATACGATGCATAAACAGCTGCATCCACTTTATGGTGCTATTGTCATTATAATGTTCCCAAAAAACGTTCCCAAATAAAAATTATCTCCATCCAGATGATCACAGTTTTATAAAAAACAGTAAGATACAGAACTATATTTATAGCAACATGAAGCAGACCTGCAGATCTCCATCAAGTACAAAAACATGGTAACTCAAACCACTTACTGCATGAAATAAAATTCTAAAATAATGACACACTAATATTTTGTTGAAAGGTACGACGTGAACAGAAAATTCTCTAAAAGTTAAAGAGCTAATGTTACAGTATTAATTTCCACTCCAACACCGAGTAGGAAAATATCCATTAACTAAATGAACTCCAGTTTCTAGGTTGCTAACGCTGTGCAGTATACAATGTGAGCCACAGTTAATGAACACTGTAGTGGGTGATATTTCATTATACAAATTAATGTTCACATTTTAATGGGAAAGTCACATAATGAATCTAAGCTTCAGTGACAGCAATTAGAGACACAGATTGTCCCCTTCTGGACAAAGTGGCGTTTAGCAGTAAGCAGCTGTAGAAATCTTTTCACTTTCTACAGTGCATCTATGTGACTTTAATGCTTGACTCTCGGCGTGTAGAAGCAGCTTTATTCAATATCCAGAATGACAAAGGGTGGATTTAAAGATAATCAATGAAACAGGCTTTATGCATTTTTAGTGCAGTTGCACAGGTTTATAAAAAATTAAATATTTTGACTCTGTCATGTCCCAGTGATGAAGGACAGTAATCGCCATAATACAATGTCATAATAAAAACAAACATTTATGCTTTTTGTCTAGGTTTGGGTGTTTGTTGAGATGGCAGTAAAAAGTGGATTAAGACATCCTTAATTATCTTTAATAGTAAAGTATGCAAAAATGAGATAAAGGCTGTAATTCCACAGAAGTTTTGATTTATGATGGAGCAAATTGTCTTATCAATCTACTTCCCCCAGCCAATGGCTATGTACATATTTAACCATCATATTATATGCAGTCCATAAGGATTCAAAAATTCCCTTTTTGTACTGCAAAAAAATGCATGAAAATAAACTTATCGATCACATATTTATAGTTCTTGTCACAAATAGCTTTATTATTAGCCCTGAATATTAAAACCCTATCACTTGGTTTCTCCTGAAGCATTATTAAATGCAAGTATACCTCTGACTAGTTCTCTGCTGTTAATATTATATTGATTTTGTATCTGCGAGCCTTTATTTGGGAACAATGCAGTAGATCTGCAGATCTTTTCTTTTTTTCTTTCTTTTTTCTGGAATGGTGCCCTCCAAATAATGATAAATTACTTGAGCAGTATGCCATTTGCTAATTATATCCATGATTTACTGCAGAGCAAGACTTGAATCATTCAGTTCAGTCTTGCGTAACAATGCAACGTTCAGTCAGAGCAGAAATGGTTTCCATGTGTATAATAGTACAGTGTATGTAAACACATATATGGAATATAAATAAAAATAGTTTTTGCTATATATGGTAATGCAGGCATTTTTTCCATTCAATATTTGTTTCAATTGTATATATACAGTTCCTCCTGAATAACCATCCATTTAACTTACCATCTGTTCCTGCCTCCTTCCAGTCTCACCTCCATTTTTTTCTTTACCATTTCATTTGGGGATTTTACACCTGCTGTAAACCGCATTGATTAATAAACTGATGGATTCTAATTTTAGAGCTGTTTTAAATTGCATTTCACTTAAACATGTCTGAAATATAACATTTACTGCATCTGAGAATTATCTTTGGCATTTTTTCTTCATATGCTCTATTATAAGATTGAAAGGTCAGATAACAGGAATATGCATATGCTGAATGGAAAATATAGGACATGATAGCAGTGATAAATAATAGAATTTTCTTGTTATGTCAATACTATAATTCTTCTGCAAAACAATGCAGCTGCTATTGGAATGAGAATGCGATTCACTCGTGTCCGTTCACTCTTATGAGGAATTTTGTCTTTGCCTGGAGTGTTTATCTGTTTATTTATTTGTTTGTATGTTTCTTTCGTTCACCCTAATAGGCGAGAAGCCATACAGGTGTCCTCACTGTAGCTACGCTGGGACACAGTCAGCCTCGCTGAAGTATCATCTGGAGAGGCACCACAGGGAGAGACAGAACGGCGCGGGTCCGTCATCCGGGCACTCCCCTGAACACAAGGAGGAGCAGACAGGAAGCAAGAACAGCCTCTTTATCAGACCAGATGTCCTGCGTAGTGTCTTTAAAGGCACAGCCAGCAGCATGGACTTCAGGGGTGGTTCAGCACTGCCCCACCGGTGGACCCCTCCTGGGATTATGGCCCCCAAGGACCAGGAGCAAGACTCCCATAGAGGGCCTTCTGAAAACCCCTCTGAGAACCTGAACATCTCGGATGGGTTACCAGCGAGCAGGCCGGCAAGCTTCTCCGACCTCAGCCAGGCCTACCACGGCATGCTGGGAAATGGAAGCAGCTTCCAAGGGGCCCTGCAGGCCTTCATGGACAACTTCGCTCTGACTTCCTTGAAGAAGGACAAGGAGATGAGGGAGAGCCAGCCGCCAGCGCAACAGCAGCAGAATTTCAGCCATGAGAGCGGCGATGGGAAAGCCAAGAGAGGCGAGAATAGCGGGGAAAAAACAGATGCCAGGCCTTCCAAAGGCAAACCCGAGAAATCACAGTATGAACCGCTAGATCTATCTGTCAGGCCAGATTCAGTGTCCCTGCCAGGATCCTCCGTCACCATCCAAGACAACGTGGTGTGGCACGGCTGCTTGTTTTGCTCCTTCAGAACTTCCTCTGTAGAGCAAATGGTTCTCCATTTGCAGGCCAATCACCTGGGGAAAGGCAAATACAAGGAGAGCAGTTCCTTGGATGTGAAAGTCACAAGCAAGGAACTAACGGCCGAGTTTTCCCCCGTGAATAAAGCCAGGCTGGCTCCAGCTGTTTGTCACCTTGGCAATGAGACCATCTCCTCCAAGCAAGGCCCACATGCAAATAAAATTAACCAGCAAGAAAGAAGCAAGGAGGCTAGCCATTTGAACAGCGCTATCATGAGTGGCTTTCAGAATGACTTCTACAAGCAGTTCAGTATGTATGAAACTTCGCGAGGACAAGGTCCCCAAGGATTTGGACCCATGTTCCCTGGGTCACTCGATCAACAGATGCAGGTTTCCGAGACTCTGAGCCGGAAATCTGCTGGTCTGAGCGGCGGTGTCTCACCCGCCGAGGAGCCGTCCGACAAATCGTCTGACGAGATCCCCTTCGGCGATATGGAGACGTCCACAGAGCAGGAGTCTCTAGATGACAGACTTGGAATGGCGGATGACAGTATGGAGCCCGTCACAGAGCCACTGTTGTCTAAGGAAGCAGAGGATGAGCAGGAAGAGGAGAAGATGGAGGATGAGGAAGGCGGGGCGGCCGAGGAGTTGGCGAAGGCGTCCAGCGAGATTGACCCGAAGGTGGCCCCGAGACTGGAGGCTCCGCTGCCTCCCCAGCCTCCGCGTCTGGAGAAGCGATGGCAAGGCCTTAGCCTTCTTTCATCTCATGGAGCTCCCACTGGGCTGCCACAAGCAGGCCAGACCCATCTTGAGCAGCAGATGAACATGTTGTCTGTCCTGAGGGCATACAGCACAGAGAGCCGAGCGGCGTTCAACGGCATTGGAAACGGCTCAAACGGCACCAGTGGCACCAAGAGATCAGACATGTTTGGTGAGTAACACTTTTTTTGATCCCCCTACCTCCCCACATCTGCACACACTTACCCGTGACGTTTGCTGCGGCACAAAAGAAAAAAAATATCATTTCAACCTTGTTTCAAGCAAGTTTACCAGCAATTTGATTGGCGAAGAGCAGTAATTTAAGCTTTTATTGCTAATTGATATTATTGATGTTATCATTAACTTGGAAGGATAAGAGTGACCCTGTGTGCAGACAAAGAGGCTACCTACCCTGGTCTTGTCTGTCTAAGCAGCACAGTCAGTTATACTCAGTATGACCACCACGCGTGAAATTCAGAGATTTGTAATACATAAATATCTTTACGCTGTGAAGAAGGAACTATCCTCCTAAAAACTGTCTCCTAAGGGAAAGGGATCACTTTGAAATCTTGTTGACATGAGTGCCATGTCATGTTATGCTACAGTAAAGCAGTATATTCCATAATGTGCTTTCAGACAGGTGTATAACAATATTTTATTATTTATTCAGTCCAAGATATATAATCTTTTAAAGCTTGTCTAAAATAAAAACACAAATAATAAAGACATTATTATCATAATTATTATTAATATTATTATTATTATTATTGTTATTTATTGTTGTTGTTATTTTGTTGTAACATACTAAAATATAATTTCCATATTTTAATATTTTACTGTGTGTAAAACTGAAAACAATGTTGAATTATATTATTTGATTCGGAAAATAGTGTGCAAATCAAAATAAACCTTCACATTTAATAGAAAAGGGAAGACAATTATTAGGAAAGACAAACCAAAGCTGTGTCACGTATAACTATCACTTGTGACTGTAACTTGTGACTGTCACTTGCAGCAAGCATGTTTTGTGTGAAGGGTTCACAACCAGGTTGTATTCCATATTTAAGTATGTTTTTCTTTAAGCATGGTAAACGAGAACACATTACAATGCCCCAGATTTGGGGTAATTACAGTAGGCCCTCTGCTTTCACTCAATGATGCAGAAATAAGGCATCTATATCTTTTAAACTTACCTCCAAGCTATGAGATTTTAACTCACAAATATAAATGTAATGCAGCTAGTTTTACTACATGGGTAAACATTCACTTCATATTTCCAGCAAGAGGCTATTGTTACATCTGAATGTAGAGTGTCTTATTAATTGCATTCCATTCCACTATAAAATGTCTTGCTTAAATAATAATGCAACCTTTATTAATTAATGTACTTGCAATTAAGGCAGAACTTTGTAAAAAAATGTCTCCCCTCTGGTTTTAAAAAAAAATCATTTTAATTTCCTGAATGGGTCAATCTTCGTAATGAAAATGAATACCAGTTTTTAATCCCCTGCTAATGTCTGAAAATGCACACCTATTGTGTTTTAATCTCATTCATAATCAAAAGCCATTTTTTTTAGCTGTCTTTAATGCAGAAATTGCACACACAAACTCAAATGGCTGTCCTTTTTTGCATGCTGACTGGCACATTTGTAAACCAAATTTCTTCCGGTTTTAGTCCTGCTGTGGTAGACAGAAAAGATAGAGACGTTCAGAGCAGGACAGGGCCTCCCGCACGGCGGTCAAAGGTTGGGAGATATCTTCTCCCCTTTGGATGTTCCCCAAATCAGCTTTCATAAGACTTCACCGTATACACAGCTTAGGGTGGCACAGGATCGTGAAGGTCACAAGGGACGATCTCAGCCTTATCCCACCCACTGACAGGCAGAGCTCAGACTCTTTAATCGTCGTGTCCCTTTACTTATAAAAGTGCTTTCTTGCCTTATTAAGCTCTGTGCGCTGCCAGGTGGAAGTCAGCCAAGCAGTGCTGTAACCTCTGCATTCACCCTCATGGCAGCATCTGCCTACTGGCTTCATGAGGTTTTAAAGGTGACATGAACAGAGGTTGACACGATTCAGGGTGAGGGACACACCAGACAGCAGTTAACAGCTTTTCACGCGTCTGCACTTAGAGACCCATAGACAGGTGGACATTTAGTTACAAATTGACCTGAAAATATGCCATCTGAAGTATTCCTTGCACCGTGATTGTTATCACGGTGATTATTATTATCATTATTATTGATCTTTACTTTTATTAAATCTGTTAACTCAAGATATACTTTGAATAATGGAATGGTGATAGAATGTAATCGAATGTGATAGAACTTGTCCCCTTTCGGTGGATGCGAAGAAAATACTAATATAATATTTAAGTAAACATACAGTATAACATCCTCAGAATAGAATATGTAGTGTTAGTCGAAGGTACTGCATTTACTGGTGTGAGCAGTCATCCTAACAACTGAATCTCTGTTTGTGTGCGATTGCTGTGTTGAAGACCTGCCAGCATTTGATGTGAAGGACCTCTCAGGAAATCTGAAAAAGCAGTGCCACGTCGTGCAGATTTTTGTGTCCTTTGTCCTTACTTATGAGTCTAAATTAGACGGGTTCAGTCGAAAACAGCACAGCGAGAACTTAACAATAATAGTCTAGAATTACACTAAATTGCATGCATGCGATACAGATTCTGTAGGTGCATATTAATAGTAAGGTTTTATAAAAGGTCTGTGTAATAAAAGAAAAAAGAAAATAGGTGGAAGGCTATCAGTCAACTTTGTTTATGGGCCCCAGTAGTGAGGAAGTAACGCTCTATGTACAATTAAACTGTGGGAGGTCACATCCCACCCACATCTCCAAAAAGGGGCCAAGCCTAAATAAATTACTTAACCAAAGCCATTACATAAGTCACATTTCTGTGAAATTTGAACTAAGCGTGTAATAACAGACTACTAATAGGCTAGTGGACACACATGGAAGACCTTATTTGGTTTTCAAGCTATTTGTTTGTTTTAGCTAACTAGCTATTTACTTGACTGATTTGAGCCCATATGGTGTCACACAATTTATTTTATGTATTAATATTGTTGGGGTTGCATATATAACTTTTTCATGTATTTAAATTGTTTAGTACAGGTCGGGAAGTCAGCCGGTCAAACCGTTGTGGGACAATATGACTGAAGTACACACCCTAACAAAGTCTATTTACATCAGATATCAAAGGGGGAGTTTGACATGATCACATTCACATATTGCCATGGAGACTCGGAGTCAGTAAACATGGCCCTACATCTGTGTCATCATTATCGTCATAATGATCATCAATGTTAGCATCTTGTTCACTGTTATCACAGTGCTAACAATGGAAATTTCTTTCCATGATGGGTCAATATGGCACGAGACTGATAAAAAAGCTGCTATTTAAATGGTAGAAAACTCATGCCAGTTGGACTGGGCAGTTCTGTGTTTTGGGCGTCAAGCCCATTACTAGCCGTTTTCAGGAACAAAGCATGTAGCTGCATTGTGATGGTAGAAGCTGAGCACAGATCATTCTTTCATCCCATCTTAACTGTTATCATCTTACCAAAAAAGTATGCATTCTTTCAGGTTTTCTGATAACGGGAGAAATGTATTTTAAGCTACTTAAAATATGTAAATTTATTGACTAATTGAGTGATGTTAATTTAAAGGCAATCAGATTTAAATAATAAATAATGCCAGAAAACAATTTAGAAACTATTACTTCGAAATCAATACATGCCTCATGAAATATACATTTTAAAGGCAGTAGTAAAGATTGAATAAATTAAACATAAAATCATATAACATTAGCTGCTATTTAAATAAAAGCACATGCATTAGGTTACTGTATTATATAATGCTAATGCTGTCATTTCCTGCTCAGTTATGCTGGCTGTTTATTGCTTATTGCTAATTCAATTAATGAAGCTATTTGGTGCTATAAGGATTAAGACAGAGACAAGTAGGCATGAGTCCAATAAGCATGGCCGTATTCAGCGTGCAGGAGCTCTGATAGCACCGTCATAAGCAGCCACCCAGTAATAAGTATGGTAACTTCAGGGGTAAACTTCAGAAGAAAGAAGTAAAGCACGGTAAAAGCATGTCCTGCAAACTCTCGCATTTCATTAGCACATTACCCCACCTGGTGGAAAAGTAAGGAACCTGCCCTGTTTATCCATCCTGTGTGGAAAGGACGCTGCTTTTTGGGGGGCCGGAGAAGGGAAATATTCATTTAGCTTGTAGGTTTAGCCGCCGGGAGAGCTGCACGTTGTGTTTACTCATGGCAGCAGGAGAGTAAAGTGGGAGGGG
>JAODKF010000022.1:24249053-24262353 GCA_026779585.1 Mormyrus proboscirostris | reverse complement strand
CAACAGTCTGGGGGGGGGGGGGTATTTTAAAAATGTACTTGTTGGTCCACAATGTATCATCAAAGATAATACCTAAAAATGACAGATGTATTTTGTACAATGAGGGGGTTCTTTTGCTTTATTTCTCTGGGATGACTCTGGCACTAATTATCATTTCAGCAGGAATGATTATGAGATCAAATGGAAACAGAGTGTCATTTCCTAACATTAATGGGGGGGGGGGGGGTATTTAAGCTGACATGACAGGCTACCCTGTCTGTGGGAAAGAGAGTTTGGGACGAATCAGGCTGAGGGGTGGGATTTCCCAGGCATAAAGATTCGAGGTATCTGTGAGAGCTGGGCGTAAACCTGAATTAAGAGACGCAACATTCAGCTGCCAGCCTGGCAAAGCCCCCCCACACTGGGCTGCTGGGTAAAGTTCACCCTAAAAAGTCAAGCTGCCCCCCTGTGAGCGGGTGACGCATGAAGCAGGGCGTCTTACACGCATGCTAAGAGGCTGCTTCACCGAGGCTTTGTCTCATCCACATTTCCTACTTTTCAGAAAACTTCCTTATTTACATTCAGGTTCCCTGTTCCAGGTTTTTTTTTTCTTTGCGGAAGAGATCGAAAGATTAGAAAGCAAAAGAAAAAAATTGACAGTTCAGATATTTGAAATCCAAGTTCAAAAAGTCACTTTAGATACTTTTATTATATTATATACTTTTATTATATTTCAGGATGGGCTACAGTTGTGTTCCGCAGTTTAAACTTAAATTGTTAGTAGTTGTCCAATTTATTTTGTATTGGGTCATCGTTGCCACAAAAATGGAGTTCATAAATCAGAACAAAAGCACCATTTATTTTACCGTCTTCGATATAAACCTTTCTTATGTACCATAGAAGGATAAAGTTTTCCTATCGAAACAAGAGTCATCCCTCAATTCAAGACAACCAAGGTTATCAGCTTTTTTCTCCACAAAACAATAAAGATAAACTAATTGTAAACATTGCGGCTAAGTATTTATTCTTACTTGTTAATGTCTTATATTCCCACTGAAGATTTATGTTTCGGAATTTTTTATCGTTTTAAATTTAAGGCGTCTTTTATCTTTATTTTATTTTGTTGTGCTTTGTGTATGAGATTCTTTCAGTCTGTGTTATTTTCCAGCAAATGGTATTTATAAACATCCTGTATTCATTTAAATTTCATGCCTTCCTGGTGCTCAGGACATGTGCAGCAGGCATATTTGCATATGTTAAGATGCTGGATGGACAGTGAGCTTTACTTTATCAAAAAATAACGAATGGCTGAAGTGGTGGAAAAAGGCATCTCTGTTTAACCCCTCAAATGAGGATTTGTGGCCCTGAATTAACAGTCTGATTTCTTGTCTGTGGGGTCCAGCCATGCGATTTTTAGGACACTTCAATGTAAATTATCACTAATCTCTACACCTTCGGGTCTGTCTCAGTTGAACTAATCTTTCAATTCAAAATGAGTAACTCTTACTAAATATGTCAAATGGACACAGAATTAGTAAAATATAAATGCAGTCTGTTTTGGAATTCTGGCTCCACGTTATAATAAATAGATAGATTCATGTTGAGTCTAAGATTTAGACCGTGAAATTAATTGGACGAAAAAAAAAAACCTTTTCCCGTATTACTCATCATCCTTTTTGATTTTTACAATATGTTTTCAACATTGCTTGACCTTTTGTTCCATTGAGTTAATCTATTCAGTTACCCAAGACACTTTTGTATTAACACAAGCTGGATCCAGCGGATACGTTTCCACTTACCATATGGCTTCATTTCACTGGGGTCTCTTTGCTAATCCTCAATGTCTGCATCCTTGCAATGCACCAGCAGAGGGCGCTCACACCAGTGGCATGATTTTTTAAAAAATTCAACTGCTGCAGATCTTTGTGGGGAGGCTGAGCATTAGTGATATATTTTACTGCCTTAGTGTGCGGCACAAACTGAAAATGCATTTTTCAATTCAACCAACTACGAAAAGGTCTTGTTCATTTAAACTGTAATATTATAAAAAAAAAAAAAATTACCATAATCCCAAATGCTGATTGGTTGAAAGCACAAACAAGTTTCTGAAACACAGATATAAGAATTTCATGTGGTTCTTGGATTATATTTACAATTATTGAATGTTATGAACTGGTACTATATGTTGTAAGAAACAATTATGCAGTTCCATACTTGATAGGACAGTCATAGTCAGAGATGAAAAGTTCAGGTTCAGAAAGTACAAATCCAGACCACGGTTTTGTTTCAACCAACCAGTTGAATATAAAGAGTCACATTTACTCAACTGTCTGACTGAAACAGAATTTTTATTTTCTAGACCTGAACCTTCAACCTCTGTTTAAAATGTATTTAAATCTCTGAAGAAGTGCACTACAGCCACCAGGGGGCAGTACTGGCACCATTTTGAGAGTTTTTATGCCACACTAATCATGTGTTCTTTCTCAAGTGCCTAGAAACAGAATACAGACTGTAACAAACTGACCTGTGTAAGTGAAATGTAGCAATTTAGTGCAGTTCAAATAAATCTTAGCAACCCCACATTGAAAACCCAACTGAGCAACATAGTAAATCTCACTGTCCTTTTTTTAAAAGTAAATCTCACAGTTGTTTTATTTAGAACTTAATACTTAAATAGTTTTAAACAGATGTTTTTTTCCACCGTCTAGTATTCATGTTTTGTTTAACTGGAAATTTTTGACTGAGTCAAACTGAAAATATTTACTTCTGATGTTAATGTATTGTGCTAATAACTTTTAAAAATAAATGTTAGTACAATTATACAAGCTAATAAATGTTTATACAATTTATTTAGCAGTTTTAATCATTTGAAAGCACATTGCATATTGCTATAATTGATCAACATCAAAGGATTATTATTTGAATTTTCTTTTAATGTAATTCTCTAAAGACTCAAATACGTAAATGTGTTTCACTTTGGCCTTGTAACTTTCACAAAAGAATTGTAGTACAGTATACATGGACGTTTTCTGTATTTCATTTTTAAATTAGTTTTTGAATAATACTGCAGATTGGAATATCTGTGTGTTTTGAATATCAGTGATGAAATTACAATTAGTTTTATTCCATGAAATCTAAACTTGCTTGGGAAAAGAGTTTTGAAAAATATGAATATTTATTTACTTATGCTCCTTTATCATTGAATGTGTGTCTTACACGTTACATAGTTAAATTTCATAGATTATCCTATGACTGTTCACAATAATCCCCATCATTTTTTAAAAATAAATGCCATTTGAATGTCATGTTGATTACATTTAAACAAAATTAAATTCTGTAAAGCAGCATTTTGGTTCCATTGTAAAAGTGTTTTTGTTGACAAATCAGAATAGCAGCATTGCT
Source organism: Mormyrus proboscirostris (assembly GCA_026779585.1). Taxonomy (NCBI): domain Eukaryota; kingdom Metazoa; phylum Chordata; class Actinopteri; order Osteoglossiformes; family Mormyridae; genus Mormyrus; species Mormyrus proboscirostris. The sequence continues at coordinate 24,258,972 of JAODKF010000022.1, read as the reverse complement.
GTTGGTAGATAGGCTGGGCTTGCCATTGTACACGTGAAAACACAAAAGCACAACAGACTTGTTAAAATGACGCTGTTTTCCAGTGGAACCAAATTTTGCCTGATGTCTAGCTTTTCTCTGCATCTACCCATAAGCCATGTAGTGTTAATCTGCGTTTTTTCTTTAAACTGTAGTTCCTCATTGGGTAGAACAGGAGGAGGAAGACCCACAAGTCTCTGCCCCCGTGCTGGTCCAGGAATGTAACCTAGGTGACATTGAGATGCAAGACTCTCTTAAAGGCTAGTGCACCACTACAGAGAATGCAGCCCCTGACCATCATACGGTCCAGCTGGAGAGAGCTTCTGGCACTTACCGGTCAAGAAATGAAGGAACAGTATGAAACACTGAAAACCTGATTTTGTCAGTTGCGGGATGCAAAGCGAGTCTTTCAAATGCAATGCTTTTCTGTCAACTTTCTGAGCTCTTGTGTGTGTGTGTGTGTGTGTGCGCGCATGTCTTCATGCTGTTGACTGGCTATTCGTTCAACTTTACATTCCTCCTGACTGATCTTACCTGCGGCTAGACTTTGCTCTCACCTGGTCAAATACGCCTCGGATCAGCACTGTGCCAGGTGGGAAGGTCTTTCACTTTGGTAGCACTTCACCAGGAATTGCAAGTAGCACACGCTCTTCAGCACTCCAGGGTTACTAGGTAATACACTGCAGCAGCTTGTCGCGCTCTTTGGTACCAGAGCTCATGATGTAGCCAACCTTCTCAGTAAAGAGTTATTTACATTAAATTATCGAAGGACAAGATGATTTTATCTAAAGAATACACAAATTACAGTTGTACACTATGCCCATTCATATAGCTGGATATTTTACTACTATGATTCAGGTGAAGTTCCTCAGTGGTACCGGAGTACAGGACCCTTTTTGGGACTTTAAACTACAGATTAATTGTTTGAGTCCTTTAATTACCACTCCACTTGCTACCCAGTAGCTAAACAGAGCTCACTTATGATAAAAAGCTTCTCTGAGCCATAGCTCTGTAGCAGCTTAACAATGCAGTACAGACTTCTGGAGGAGACCACGTTCTTTAACTGGAATGCAGTTTTTGGGCTGTTTTAAAATTATGTTCCATTTGTATCTGCCAGAGTTTCATGTATGTTAGCTGACAATCTAGTTGTTTACAGAACAGGGTCATTGAAATAATGTCCAGGTCTGTTATGGTAGCTGTTACAGTAAGTTCATTCAATTGGTCAGTTGCACTTTTTTGTGGAGACTAAGGACAACAGATATATACAGTATGGAAGGTGTAATGGAGCACTCTGCCAGTTAAGCATGAGTGTCATACTTGCCGTTGGTTTTCTCCGAGTTCTCAAAGAGCTAAATGTATAAACAAATAATTACAGAAAAAGAACAACATTTTGAATGTTGCAGAAATTGCTAAAGTAACTGTCATTAGTTTACAGAATTGTATCCAAAATAGGTAGATATATAGAAAAATAAAAGAATGTGAGAAAATATTGTTTTTTTTTTATTATTTACATTTATCTTGTTGACTTAAAGGACTATAGTGGTTGAAATGTTTATGAAATATTGCCACCTGTCAATGTTGCAAAGTATCACTCACTACTGATATGGTTTGATGTAATAAAAATATATAACATGAAAAACGAATACAAAATTAAAAAGAATGTAGTTATTGTTTAGCCTTAGATACAACAATAATCTGTAACATCTACAAAAGTAGCTGATTTAGATTTAGCATTTAGAATGGGTTGTTTTTCAAGTACTGTACTTTTTGCCTTTTACATAAACACTTTTGACAATCTTTTCACGTGCTGTGAGAATATACCCATGATTCATTTAGCATAGAGGAATTTTTAATTTACGAAGGTATTTTGCACTGTGATTGTTTTCATGAAATATTGGTTTTAACAAATATAGCAGTACTTATCGAATTAACTAAAAAATAAATAAATGCGTGTTTGTGTGTCACTTGAAATTGTGGAAAAAGTGTCTGTTTCCTGTGGACCCACCCACCACCCCCCCAGTCAGTTTTCTTCAGTCTGTACAGTCCTAAATCTCTTTGCATATTGAAGTTTAGGTATTGTATGGCTTTGATAAAGACTTTGTTATATGAATGTCAGTGATGCACATCAGATCACACACAGTATGTCATGTGTCAAGGTGAGATATCCTGCTGAAATCATAATCAATTCTTTTGTTTCCCTTTCTGTTGATGTGCAGAGGTTTTTCTCCATAATGACCTTTGAATGAACTTAGTATTATTTGCCTTCAAAGTTGCCAAAATCACCGTGTAATTAATTGATGCATAACACATATAATAATTATAATAATGTTAAAAACGGTACCTTCGGTCAAACATTGGATTCAGGGATTGCGGTGGTGTGACGGCCCACTGACATCCATTTTTCGCTTGTTTCTTTTTTGTTATTTAAAAAAAAAACATCTAGAAATGACGTCCAGTGCTTGGTTTGTTTTGTTTACCCAGGAGGGTCGTCTGTTTGGCACTAACTAAATGGATTTCAGTGCATTTCACATTCCAGGAAGATTTGTGACTTGTAAACTCTGTTGTATTATCATGGCAGTACAAGTTTAATGGCAGCGCTTTCCTTTTGTAACTATGAAAACTGTACTTGCAATAAAAAAGTGCTTTCAAACCATGTCTATTTATTTTGCCATTGGCACACAACACAGAGCCCAGTCGCTGACTGTAAGACACCCAGAGCGGTTTACAGGACATTTCTCTCATTATGGTTAGATATGATCCTATTAATTAAATTGCATTGCTAAGATTCTGAGGAATCACTTTGCTACTTTGTACAACCCATATACATCCATCTCTCCATCCGTTTTCCAACAAACTTTCCTGGTCCAGGTAGCCAGGAGAAGCTTATTCCATGTAACATAGCTCACAAGATAGTGATACACCCTGGGTGTGAATTCTCTGGGGTTATTTGTCAAAACCAGAGTTGTTAGACTGCTAGATTCCTGAATTAGGTGTTCATCCATTTGTGCTTAGTTTTTGTGAATGTGAATAAGTGGGATTATTTAGTCCGTGTTAACTGGTGTAGCATGTGGTTTGATTCCGATTGCAGTAACGCTGCATCAATACTGCCATCTTCTGGCAACATAGTATTAACTGTCCAAAGGGGTATTTCATTGATGCAACAAAATATATAAACATAACAATATAAAATCTAAAATAAATAAAAGAATATTGTGTAAATGTCAGTGTAACAAAAAGGTTTTAGCATTTTGTGTGTGTGTGTGTGCATGTGAATGTGTTGTGTATGTATCACCAGTGTTAATGAAAAGCAGTTGATTATGACACAGAAAGGAGGTACTTACAGAGATATGTTTCAAATATGACCTGGACTGCAAAAAACAGTTAAGATTATTGTTTCATGGGTCTTTATTTGATGCATAATGCAGAAGCATGTAAAGTCATATTAAGGGTTTTAACTTTTAGTTAAGGAGCAGAAAATGACAACTGCATGATCCTATAACAAAATTGTTTGTGTAGATTAATGCAAAAAAAGAATTATCTTTATTTACTAGTAATATTCTAATACCTCTTCTTAAGGCCTCTTCTTAATGTGTTATTTCTGTTGATGATGGTGGGCTGCCATAATAGCGCTTACTGGTCAGGCAGAAATATTTCTCTGCTTCCCCCCTGAGATGCTCACAAGCATAACGTTTCATTCAAAGTCGACAGCCATGGAACTGAAGAACAGAAGCCCTCCTTTATGTGAATCAACCGGAAGAAATTCCACGCAAACCTTTCGATATGCCAGTGGCATAGCATATTGTAACTTGCACGTACCACTGTTATAAACCGAACAGTAGAGACACTCTTATGACATAACCCTCTATGCACAGCACTCTCTGTGCAGTCACCGCTGCTTTAGTTGCATTCAACTTTGTTCCAGGTTATCATGGCCGAAGCGGACTGACATTTCATCCAGCCGCAGCTGATGAAATACACCCTTCAGTTAACGGAACAAACGTTAGAGTCGGAGGTTAACGGCCGGCTAATTTTCCGACACACACAACCAGATGTGAGTCGCATATAATATTAGAATGTGTCTCCAATAAAATTTACTTCTTGAAAAAGTAAAACTTTTACTCTTTTTTTGTTGAGAGTATACCTTTGATTACACCTTTCGAATACCATATTATTGCAAACAATTCCACTCAGCACCTTATTTACGAGTAAATCACAAGGTAAAACTCAGGTAACACTATGCAACCTTTGGTATTTGTGCATGTTTGTGTGTCTGCTTGTTTATAATGAATTAGAATTACATTGGTTAAATTGATAGTTTGAGTTCCCGTTTAGTTGCATCTTGGATTTCATAAAGGAACACTGTACTAATGATCTTTATGGGTATATATTTTTCAAAGCAAACACATTGTTGTTTCTATAGCCAGAATGCATCACCCTCCCTCTTCATATGGTTTGGCATCGATTGATGTGTTTAATATGACAGTGAGGCTCAGTCCATGTGTCCCAGCATAACAGTTGTAACCAGGCAGATGGTGACCCCCAGTTGAACCTGATCATGTGCTTCAGCTGTATTTCACTTTTGCATTGCGGCTTCTGAACTGCATCACCTCCCTTCATCACGAGGGGGCGATAGAGACCAGCTTACTGTCTATAGGTTTTCCATTTTCTCCAGGTTTTATGCTTTAAGATGTATTTCCATAACTATTGCGGTGAAACTATTTCGTCTTTTCAAACAAAGATGTATGTAAATTAACAATGTTAATGTTATTGTCTCTGTGTTAGGGTATATATTTTTTAGAATATGAAGAATTCTTGAAAAACACAATTAGAATATAAATATGTTTATTATTTTTTTTCCACATACTAACTGAAAACATGATTAATCATCGAATTCCATCTGTTTTGTAGAAGCGTTGTTAGGCATCAGTTGCAAAAGAATAAGTTTCAAGTCTCCACAAAGAATGCTGTGCAAATATGTGAATACACTTGCATCCCTATATTAAATAATTCTGCTAATGGAGAGGATTATAGAGGCTATTTTCAGAACAAAGGACTCTTTTCCTAAGCTCGCTTGGGTAGCAGTTTCATTTGAAATGTCTAATGTGCGATTTCATGGAGAGATCCACATTCGGTGATGTTGTCACTCAGCCAATTCGTTTTCCAGGCCCAGGCATTGCTGCTGTGCATTAATGCAGCGATGCTTCATGAACGCTGTGATCTGCTGCCCAGCAGTCATGCGCCTGCTCTTTATAACGGCAGCGTCTGCAACTTTATGAAAAATGAATGGAACAGCCCTGCATTGCCAGCTGTGTTACGGGCATTTCGACTGGGTTCACCAGGCCTGAAGGAATGAAGTTTATTGTGCCATTTACCTGTTGGGGCTTGTATGGGGGGGGGGGAGAGATGGGGGGGAATGAAAGTCAGGTGGAGGGGAAGTGAAGATAAACGAAACAGGAAGTGGCGTTCAAGCCACAGATCTGCGGCCAGATCTCAGTGCGTTTCCTTAGATGGATAGCGTCTGATTACTGAGATAGAAAAAGAGGGATGTAAAGAGGAATAGGGAGGGGATGGGCTGATAGGGAGATAGCGCTTCAGGGCTCTCAAGCCTACTGCAACGTTAGTCTTATTGAGGGAATAGAGGCTACAAGGAGAGGAGGACAGCAAGGGAGGTTTGAGTGGGCTTGGGCAGGTCTTCTGTTCGCTGCGGTGGGCGGACGTGGGAGCAGAGTGGTGACCAGGAGGTCCTGGATCCCCATCGCTCAGGGGAGATAATAGTGGATGGCCGTGTTGGAGAAGGAGAGCTGGCCATCACTCCCTGTCTGTGGGGTATCAATGGTCAGCCCCGAGTCATCCGTCACCATTGAGCTGCCCGCCCATTGCTGGCTGCTCTCTTCTGCCACGCTCTCTCGACATGGTCATTATTTCCAGATTCAGTACCCACCCCCCCACTCCCCGCATACACCCTGGATACACTCTGGCCTACACCCCCACGGCTGCGTTTCCAGAGAACATGCACACACACCGAAACCACACAAACACACCCCCGCCCTTACCAAATCCTCTCTCTGATGAATGCATTTTTTGTGCCGCTCTCAGGCTCTGCATTATGAATCGATGATCATGTAGTGTAAGAGAGATAGATGGCTTTTAGCTCCGTCTTGTCTCCTCTAATTGTAAAGTATTAGTCACATTAGACTCCAGGCCGTGATTAATGGAACTTATTTGGAGGTGGCCGTCTCCTGACCCTCCCCCTTCCAAAGTCCTCTACTGACTTTTTAGAATTGAGTGATTTCACTTAAAGCAGACGAATCGGGGCCTCAGAGAGACCGAGTGGCTTTTGGGGGGGTGGAGGGGGGGGTAGCAGGCCAGGAAACCATCTCTGGGCTGAATGATTAACTACTGCAGGCTGTTGCGATCTATCAAGTATTTCAGATGCAAAATGTTCAAATGTTTCAATTGAATGGAAGTAAATGAGGAATGAGTGAAGGAATCCTGGTAGCGAGTGAGGTGAGGAGGCCTCGATCCCCTACAGATCACTTGCATGCATACAGTATGTGTGTATGTGTGTGCAGACAAATATGTACAGGGCAAAACAGCAAAACACACTCCTTGGTCACAACACCCCTATTCTACAAGAATACATAGATGCTTATTTTGATGCACTTGCTGCCAGTACCGTCCGTTCATTGACATGCTAACGTGAAATGTTTAGTCTTTAGCTGTCCTCGTAATGCCCGACGCACAAAAACGGAAACCAAAAAAATGGTAAAAGAAAACTTACCAAGAGATACATACTTCTATACATATGTTGCATTGGACAAAAATGGCTACTAAATAAATAAGCATAGACAAATAAGGAAATGGTGCATGGCTCTGTGGGTTAGGTCTAGGTCGGCTCGCCTGTGCACGGTTTGTGGGTTAGGTCTAGGTCGGCTCGCCTGTGCACGGTTATGTGGGTTAGGTCTAGGTCGGCTCGCATGTGTACAGTTCTGTGGGTTAGGTCTAGGTCAGCTCGCCTGCACTATCATCGCTGTCAGTTCAAGTCCTTGCCTCAGCTGAATAGTCACATCTGCATTGGGCCCATAAGCGTGGCTCTTAGCTCCTCCAAGGGCTCCAAGGGCACCAGATAAATGGCTGACCCTGTGCTTGGACCGCAACTTTCTCTCAGCTGTCTCAAGAAAGCAAAGCATGATGGGATACGTGGAGGAAAGAAAAAAATAACTGTAATGTGTTTTGCCAATGAAGAATCATTTCATTTTTTTCCCTTCTAATAACTATGCAATGGTATATGCCAGCATTACTTAACAATCCAGCTACTAACAGAGACCTAACAATTAAACTCCTCAGTATCCTCTTATCATTTGCTCATGGGGCCCCTCGGCTTATCGTTCAGTAAGTATCAGCTCTATTCCCTCCAGGTATTTAATTGGCCGGCAGTCCTTGGATAGCACCTGGCGTACAGCAGGATAAGCTGACACTGTCTGTACTTTTCAAAGTGCTTGCTTTGTCGTTTTTATGCCGTGGCTATCTTAAAGAAGAATTCGCTTCACTTCTCTGCTATCCTCCCCCGCCCTTACCAGTGTGCTTAAAGGTCATAAACATTATTTTTTCAGAGTGTGTGTGTTTTTTTGTCCCCTCAAGGACTGTGTAGCTATGATGTGAGTACTGGCCTTATATTTCAAAATGGTTGCACATTTTGTCGAAAGTAGTGAGGGGGATATTTCTATGACGTATAAACCCGCGTTATTAGTACTGGCAGAGGAGAAAGAGCAATGGTGGGATTGTCAAACGTTGAGTGGAATGTCTATTTCTTACCATTATCATTTTCTCTTATCCCTACCGACATACAGGGACACACATAGACGGGCAGCCATATGGTTACAGGCAGGTGTACCGTGGCATTATAGGTCTGGTCTGATGGGTCAGCATGGTGCAGAGCAGCCATGTGGAGTCCCTGGGTAAATTCAGCAGCTCTAGAGTAGACCTGTTGGAGGCGCTGTTGAGACCACTGTTGAAATCTCCTTGACAAAGAGATGGACACACTGCACTCTGCCCATGACATCAAGAAATTTCATCCCATAGCAGGGCTAGGTGACTGTGATGAGGACCAAATAGTGCAATAAGAAATAAAAATAAATGCTCCTCTCAAAGCTGAATGAATGAACAGATGAACGAATGTTACATTTATACAGCACTTTTCAAAACAGCTAAAACACTTCACAGCACCAATGGGGAGCAACTTCAACCACCACTACAGTATGTAGCCCCCACCTGGATGATGCAACAGCAGCCACTCTGTGGGTGCGTTTCCCGAAACCATCATTGCTAACTACGTTAGCAACTATGTAAGTACGACGCAGGTGTTTCCCGAAACCATAGTTCCAACTACAGAGGTAACGATACTGCGGACTTACGTAGTACGATGCATCGTTAAACGACGCAGGTCTTTCCCGAAACCAACGAACGTTCACAAACAATGTTGTTAAGTTGCGTAGTTCGAACTACGGAAGTCCCAACTAACTAACGTGGTTCGAACTACTGTGGTACAACAGTTTTGGGAAACAGTCGTACTTCGGATGTTGGTTAGTTTGAACTACCATAGTACGATGTATCGTTAATGCTAACTTCTGTTGTTGTTTGGGAAACACACCCATGTCAGTATGCTCACCACATGTTTATCTGTGTGATCGTTGAGTAATGTGGTTCTCCGTGTACAGACGTGAAGTCAGCAACATCAAAACTTCCACCAAGAAGTTTCATGACCTGTATAAAAGGGTGGTCCCATTTTTTGCAAACATTCCATAATCGAAGTATCTGATCAAACAAATGCCAGTTTTGGAATCTTTCTGGACTGCATGTGAAAATGCTCAGTATCCATATAAATGTGATGTAAGCATAGTCTTATTTTTTTTTTAGTTTATATTTTTCTCTCTGTAGATTTTTGGTAAGGCTTTGAAGGGCAAATATCCCCCACCTGATACCCCACCGATGGATCTTGAATTGAAACGGAACGATGGATAGAAGGGAGTCACGCACTAACGTTGCAAGGGGATTTGGGCGTTAGCAAGCTCTGTTTGCTGAGTAACATCCCCGGCTTTACAACTTGCAGGTTATTATTCACCGACAGATGGTGCCCCACGGTTTATTACATACACCTTCTGTGATATCGATATTGCCATATTATATATATATATATATATATATATATATATATGTAGTCCAGAAATTTCTTTTTGGAAAGCTTGTTTTTTAGTGCTGCCATTTGGCAAAGATTGAATCTGTTCATAAATTATTAATCCATCTTGAAATCTCATTTTTGTTAGCTGGGATATACCGTGTATTTCTTCCATACTCACGTAGCTGTTCTGTTTGAGGGCACAGGGCCACAGTTTTCACATTCTCCGCCAGCATCTCATGCCTCCTTCCTTCGGCATAGTCCCAATTAATGATGTTCAGCTGGCGCCCTTTAGAAAAATGAACAGGGATTCACATGAGCCAACAGAGCTGATGCACGGAGCTATGGAAGCATTCGCCCGGACTATTGTCAATATTTAGACTATTAGGCTGCATTTACAATACCATACAGTTTCATTTGGTGGTATGATTTTACCCGCCGTGTGACACAATCTCAGTTGTTATCCTAAGGGGCTGCAACTTTTTTATGTTTTCAAGTAGTAATGAACCCATTACAAATTTAAAAGTTTGTTAGCCAATAGAGCCTCCCTAGTCCCACCTACACAAAGACGTCTTAAACCTACATCCAATGCAAAAGTCCCTTCCAATTATTTGTGATAGTACCACTTTACCTAATTTGAAACGTCTTGATTTAAAGAATCTTTTTTAAATTCTCAGTCCGAAGTGATTGTGTGGATCTCGAATTGGTATTGGTTTACATGGAGAT
>JAODKF010000022.1:24220767-24240703 GCA_026779585.1 Mormyrus proboscirostris | reverse complement strand
TAAGAAGTCCTGTCAGCAAGGTTAGCACAAGCACTATTTCGGCTAAGTCCGCCATTGCTCAAACTCGCCTAATGTATGCAGCAAACAGCGCAGGCTCTGATGTTAAACAAAGTGGACAAGGGTGCACAATGTGACTTTTCGAGCCAGAAACTCTGTTTTCCCTGTCTGCATGTCGACGCTGAAAACGGAGTTTCTTAAAATCTTCACCCTGGATGGAGTTTTGAAAAGCTCCGTTTTCAGTGACCTAAGATGCCATTGACGAGCGGACAAAAGCCCAAGACGTATAGAAAAAGGTACGTTTTAAAAAATACCCGTGTACGTGTGGACAAGGCATCAGTTTCCACCGTGGCTCCATTTGTGTGGAGGTTGCATGTTCTCCCCGTGTCATCGTGGGGTTTCCTCTGGGTACTCCAATTCCCCCCCACACTCCAAAAACATGCTGAGGTTAATTGGAGCTGCCAAAATGATCGTAGGTGGGCATGTGTGAGTGAATTATGTGTGAGTGTGCCCTATGATGGGTTGACACCCCATACTGGCTTGTTCCATGCCATACATCCATAGGCTCTGGAGCCCCCACAACCCTGAATAGGACAAGTGGTTTCCCGAAATGGATGGATGATTCTTACACATATCTTTCCTCTACAAAGGTCTCACTAGCAAGAGATGTATTGGCAGCTGTACGGCAAGCGAAATATGTCACAATAAAAAAACATGGGACAGATATCTAGGCAGCCACTCAAGAGATGAATGTCTGGTCAGAGCTACTAATAAAAATTAACATTAAAGCTCATGAACAAATGATGTTTTTCAAAACTGACCTGTTATTAGACTATTCACTTTGAATCCTACATTAAGAAAAAAGGTTGATGTTGAAGGAGGCAGGGCTATGCTCCAGCAAGGTGTGATTTGAACATAAGGATTTAAATGTTTGTGTGTGTGTCTGGCGGGGGGTGGTATGTATATATCACCTTGTGGGGGCCAAATTTCTGACACAACATCCGTGAATGCAAGCAAAACACCTAAATGCCATGTCTTGCATTCTGTTATGTTACTTATGGTTAAGGTTAGGCCTGGGTAGGGATTAAGATCATCATGCTCTTTTGTTCCATAGAAGTGAATGGACAGTCCCCACAAACATATAATTAGAATCCTCTGTGTGTGCGTGTGTGTGTGTGTGTGTGTGAATAAGCGGAATTCATATTATATATTTGAAAACTTTAACTTTGTAAATGACATTTAATCCCTAATTCACATTTGAATTTGAAAAGATGTACAATTATTGCATATTCTTTTAGTACTTTTATTCCTGTTGATGAAAAAACAAGGATGAGGGCATGTTTAATGGGTATTGTTTTTATTGTACCTTACTGAATGATTAACTCAGAAGTGGATTGTCATGCAGATTTATCTTTTAATTAAAATAGCCTGGCTCATGCATAATTGAATCGTAGTCTAAATAGATGCTATATCGGAATTTATGTTTTGTTTATCTCTTAATTATAAAGATATTGTTCTATCTAGGTTCTCGGTAATTTTATTTTCTTCTACAGTTTTCTGGTCTGCTGTCAAGCACTATACCTATATTCTACAGTGTAAAACAAAACAAAAAATCAACAAAAAAAATAATAAATACATTCATATTAAAACGAATTAAATTAAGTCAATCCAAAAAAAATCAGTTCTAAGCACCATAGGGCACAAGGCTACTGTATATTACACCTTGGGTATAGGTATATGCTTATGATACAATGAAACAAATAAGATACAAGCACATTATCATAAAAACCCTTGAAATCAGCAGTATGTTAAAGGCAGAATTTGTTGGAGTACCATCAAAAAATATTTGAGAAGAAAACTGTGTAGGAGGTCTTCTGTGGTGGTCCTTCTTCTTGGAGGACCAGATCAAGGAGGACCCAATCATATCACTGCAAAGATCCCTTTAGTAGTAATAATCTGTTGGAACACTTTCTCAAAAGCTGCAGAGAAATTTAACTAGCTCATTATGAAAAAGAATGTTATGTTGGACCAGGGGAAGGACAACCAGAATGCAGGCTGTTTGCAAGTGAAACCCCTCACAGGAGTGTTTATTAGGAGAAACAGGCAAGGTAAACTTACGCGGACAGAGACCAATGATTGAACAAGTATCACAGGACTAAGATATACTAATATACATGACTAACAAAGGAGTAAATACAAGGCAGCTGTGGCTGCTTAACATGAGGGCAGGAACGAGAAGTATGACTAACAAATTTCAGATGTGGTTGATTAGCAGTCATGCCTGAGGGAAACGTATGAAGCAAACAAGCAGGGTGGGGTTGGACATGACAGTAACCCCCATAGGCACACATGGCAGGTTTGTCAGGCAAGCCAGGGAGGGGACCCAATGGATTTGATGACAGAATACATCATAGGGGACTAGAGAGGACACTACAGGAGATTACTTGTACCAGGGAATGAACAGGAGCAAGATGAGGGACTGTAGGGAGGACAGACTGGGCAAACAAGACAGAGACAGGGCAAGCACATGAAAGGACCATAACGAGAGAAACAGAAACACCAATGTGGATCACCGGGAAAATGGACTAAGGCACGAGGACAGGAGAGAGTGATACCAGGGGGGAGACCAAAGCCAGACAGGAGGAGAGAGCAAAGCTTGAGGCAGGAGAGGGAGTGAGGTCAGACTGGGGGTTTTTGATGGTCCCAGGATGATGGCATTGATCCCACAGCATGGGTCCTCCTTGGCATCTGTGGATCCATGGGACCTGGTGTGTTATGTGCCATAAGTGTTTCTAAGGGAAGTCTGCAGGTTCTCCGGACCTCCCTCCCTTGTCGCTATTCGCCGGCTGCATCTTGGCTCCACCTCCCCGTCCAAACTCCGCCCACGACTCCTCCGATGCACTGCTCATCATTTCCAAGTCCTACTAAGAAAAGGCTGCAGCTCGCAAGTTTGGATAGCTCTGCTCATTTCTTATGTATTTTGGTTTGCTTATCGGTTTCTGGTTTATTTGATGTCTCGCTTGTTTTTCGACTACTCTCTTTGCCTGCCCCCTTTGGTACCATTGCTCGTGTTCTGTGTGTTTGCTGTATGTGTGTTTGTACCAGGTGTGTAAGGAGTGACTGGCTTTTTGTTTCTTGCATGTCGTGGTTTACTGTATGTTTGGGTAGGGAGTCAGGATTTTGTAGTGTTATTTCATTTCCTTTTTGTTACACTTAGGGGTTAGCTGTTTTGTTTGTTGTTTTAGCCTGGGTCACTCCTGAAGTCTGTTACAGTATACCTGGGGTTTGTGGAAGTGTTTGTGAAAAATAAAAAAACATAAAAAAGATCCCTCTTGTTTCCCGCTTGTCCCATCTTCCCCACTTCCTTTCCCTTACCCTTCTGGTGATCCCCAACCTTAGACTGAGGGTCTCGTCCTTTCTTCTCTCTTTTGTGGTGCTTGACTTGGCTGATACGTTTATGTCAGGACCCTCTTTGCCAGCTCCTTCAATGAATGATGATCCTGATTCCCCGGTCCCTATGAAACTTGCTGTTTCCCCTGAGGTCCCCTCCACTACAGACGCACTGATCATAGCACAAGCGGATGATCCCTCCTTGGAGGCTTGCCGTACCTCCGCTGTGGAAAAGGCCGAGTTAAAGGACCACCTCACCGTATATTTGTATCATAAATGTATCATGTTGATGCGGAAGTGGACTCAGTGGACTCGCCTTTCGAGTGGGCTACTGTATTCCAGGTGGTAGTCCCATGTTTATATTGTGCTTATGTATTGTCTCTCACTCACGATCACCTGTGTTCAGGTCATCTCAGAATCCGGAAAACACTAGCTCGTCTCGTGATATATTTCTTCTGGCCTGGTATGAACACTGACATGCGTTGGTATTGTAATTCTTGCCATGTTTGCCAGGTAGTGGGTAAGTCGAACCAGACCATTGCGCCAGCTCCTTTATGTCCGATCCCTGCAATAGGAGAACCTTTTGAGCACATGCTCATCGACTGTGTTAGCCCCTTACCAAAAACTCACCCAGGAAATTACTTGTTTACCCAGATGTGTACTGCTACTCAGTTCTTGGAAGACATCCCTGTTCGTAGTCTCCGAACCCCTGTCATAGTTAAACATTTGATCAAGTTTTTTACTACTTTCAGCTTCCTAAACGTGTCCAATCAGACCAGGGTACCAATTTCACGTCCAACCTATTTGTTCAGGTTGTTCGCAAATTGGGAGTGTGGAATATGGTCTTCAGCATCTATCACCCCTAGAGCCAGGAGGCGTTGGAGCGGTTTCATTAGTCTTTTAAAGCCATGCTTTGTACCTTTTTCCTAGACGCAGGGAAGGAGTGTGATGAGAGGATGCCCCTTCTTCTTTTCGCGATATGCGATGCCGTGCAGGAATCCACTGGATTCAGTCCTGCAGAGCTGGTGTTCGATCATGCTGTTTGAGGTCCCCTAAAGATCCTACAGCAGCAGTGGTTGTCCCCAGGTGCGTCATCCCTATCAAAAAATGTGTCCAATTTTGTTACCTCTCTCTGGGAAAGGATGTCTGCTGTTAGGGAACTAGCTCGTCGGTCTCTGGGAGCCGCGCAAGAGAAGATGAAACGGAGGTTCGATAAGTCCGCAAGGACCTGGTGCTTCCAACCAGGGGATTGTGTCCTAGTCCTTCTGCCGCTGCCCGGTTCCTCCCTGCTCGTCCGGTTTTCAGGTCCATATATAATCCAGGCAAAACTTAGTCCTACCAATTATGTTCTCGAGACGGCAAACGGTAGGAGGACAACTTGTGTGTGCCATATAAACATGTTGAAACCTTACCTTGTTTGCTCGGTTTCAGCCCCCTCGCCCGTCTCTGCTCCGGTACCCAATCCTCAAGGCGTTGTGTCTCTTAGCAAGTACTCCCTGGAGAGTGATGATTTGCACCTTGGTAGAAATTGTCTTCCCTGTGCTCGCCTCCCTAATTCAGATGCTCTGCAAAACTTGACGTCCCGGCTCAGTCACTTACCTCGATCCGCCCAAACTGACGTTGTGTCTTTGGTAGGACGCTTCTGGTCCCTATTCGCCGATGTCCCCTCGCGTACCCCTGTGATATCGATGTTGGTGACCATGACCCTATTAAGCAGCATCCATATAGGGTCAACCCCCAGAAGAGAGCTTTGTTGTCTTGAGAGACTACTTACCTGGTTGATACCAGTCTCGCTATTCCTAACAATAGTCCCTGGTGTTCCCCGTGCCTGCTTGTTCCCAAGCCGGATGGCACGTTCCAGTTCTGCACGGATTACGGGAGAGTTAATGCCGTGACTTGTCCAGACGCTTACCCTCTTCTACGAATGGAAGACTGCGTTGATCGCATCGGTTCCGCAAAATATGTTACCAAATTACTGTAGATTTACTAAAGGGCTATTAGCAGGTTCCGCTAACATCCCATGCTTCAGCTATCTCCGCATTTGCTACCCCAGACACCTTCCTCCAGTATACCGTTATGGTTTTCGGTCTACGTAACGCTCCGGCTATGTTTCAGCGGTTAATGAATAAAGTGCTTCGTGACATCCCGTGCTGTGAGGCATACCTACTGTAGTTGATGTTGTCATTTATTCAGATTTGTGGAACCAGTATGTGAGCTCACTTGAGCAAGTGTTTGGTCGGTTGACTAAGTTATCGGGTCAGTTCCCGTCCCGCAGACTCTGCGGAAGTTAAAGCGTTTCCTGGGAATGGCTGGTTACTATTGTCGTTTCTGTCGGAACTTCTCAGATGTGGTCACACCCCTAACGCAGTTGCGTCGCAAAAATGTAAAGTTCGTTTGATCCCCCGCGTGCCAGGTCGCCTTTGAGGCTGTAAAGCTATAGCTTAGCACTTCCGCTGTGTCGGCTGCCACAGACTTCACTAAGCCCTTCAAGCTGGAGGTGGACGCTAGAGGCGTGGGTGCCGGTGCGGTCCTCCTGCAAGAGGATCGCCACGGGCTTGATCACCCTGTATGCTACTTCTCAAAGAAGTTTGTGAAACACCAGCTAGCTTATGGCACCATCGAGAAAGAGGCACTAGCGCTCTTATTGGCCCTACAACACTTCGAAGTGTATCTTGGTGATAGTGTTCTACCCGTGGTGGTGTATACTGACCATAATCCTCTCGTATTCTTAGAACGCATGTTTAATGCTAACTAGCGCCTCATGTGCTGGGCTCTGATTATCCAGTCCTTCAACATGGACATAAGGCACAAGAAAGGGGTTGCTAGCTTAGTGGCCGATGCTCTCTCCCGAGCTTGACTGTGGACTCTGAATGTCGTATGTCTGTTCTCTGGTCACCTTTTCCTAGTAGAGGGGTTTTTTTGGGATTTGCGATTGCGAACACCTGCCGGGTTCGCTCTTGTGTGGGGGGGTGTTACGTGCCGTAAGTGTTTCTATGGGAAGTCTGCAGGTTCCTCGGACCTCCCTCCCTCATCGCCATTCACCGGCTGCATCTTGGCTCTGCCTCCCTGTCCAGATTCCGCCCAAGACTCCTCCAATGTGCTGCTCATCATTTCCGGGTCCTGCTAAGAAAAGGCCGCAGCTCGCAAACTTGGACTGCTCTGCTAATTTCTTATGTATTTTGGTTTGCTTATCGGTTTCTGATTATTGTGCATGACGGTTTTGGTTTTTGTATTCTGATTTCTTGCTTCACCCCTCAGTACCTTCGGTTTGGTTGGATTTGTTTCCTGGTTTATTTGATCTCTCGCTTGTTTTCGACTACTCTCTTTGCTTTCTCCTATCGGTACCATTGCTTGTGTTCTGTGTGTCTGCTGTACAGTATGTGTGTTTGTACCAGGTGTGTAAGGACTGACTGGCTTTTTGTTTCTTGCATGTCGTGGTTTACTGTATGTTTGGGTAGGGAGTCAGGATTTAGTAGTGTTATTTCATTTCCTTTTTGTTATACTTAGGGGTAGATTAGTTTCGGGTGTTCGTTAGCTGTTTTGTTTTTTGCTTTGGCCTGGGTCACTCCCGAAGTCTGTTACACCTAGGGTTTGTGAAAGTGTTTGTGAAAAATAAAAAAACATAAAAAACATCCCCTTGTTTCCCGTGTTCCCTTTCCCTTATTCCCCGCTTGTCCTGTCTTCCCTACTTCCTTTCCCTTACCTTTCTGGTGATCCCTAACCCTAGATTGGGGATCGTAACAGAAATTGGGGGCTTGTCCTTTCTTCTCTGATTTGTGGTGCTGGACTTAGCTGATACGTTTATGTCAGGACCTGCTCTGCCAGCTCCTTCAACGAATGATGATCCTGATTCCCCGGTCCTGTCTTCCCCACTTCCTTTCCCTTACCTTTCTGGCTATCTCCAACCCTAGACTGGGGATTGTAACAGGTGGAATTGCACAGTCAGCCGGATTGACGCCGTGTGATTGCTGAGGCTTGGATGCTGAATGAAACTGAGGCAGGAGGCTGGGCAGGGGTCAGGATGTGAGCAGGAGTTTATGGAGAATATGGCTGGTCCCGGGGCTGAATGACATGGAAGGACCCACAGGGCAGGAACTAGGGCTGGAACAAGTTGGTTCTATAGAAACAGCCGAGCAAGGGGGTGCTGCCAGCACCACAGGACAAGGAGGGACCCCTGGGACTTCCAATCCAGAACTCATGGATGTCGTGGGACCTGTCAGGTGAGAGCAGAGACAGGGACAGAAACTGGGAAAAGAGGGTCCTGGAGCTTCTACAGGGGAGGAGCTAGAATTGGCCTGGTTGCCACCAAATGGTGTGCCCACGTTTCACTCTTTGGGAGATGGAGACTGCCTATGCCTTTCTTGGGCTTTTCCCAGTAGCAGGGACATTTTCAGAGTCAAGGACCTGTGTGCTTTAAATTCTGGACTGGGATCCCCAAGTCATAGCTTTGGGTTGTTAGCTGCTGGTGTATCAGGAACAAGGCTGGTGGTAGCCAGTGGAAAAGGCTGATAATGTGACCACCAGTCATCTTGCAAAGGGCTCTGGGAGGGAGCCCAGGTACGATGTGGTGGACTCCAGCGAGGGGCCTGGTGATGGAAAAGGCTCTTTTTCTCTAAACCCGGCTGCACCTGCTTCCCCTTGGCCTCTTCTAGGAGGGCCCAGGGACAGGTTGCTAATGTTGAAGGGAGGAGGTACCAATCAGACGGGAGCCTAAAGGGCGACGGAAGACAGGTAGGCTGAATACAGACAGGGCAGTGGCCGTGGGCTGTACAGGGCTATAGATGACAATGAACCACAGCATTATCAATTAAACAATATAAGGAATATCCTTTTTCTTGCAAAAAAAAGTCTACACAACTACTGCTAAGTATAGTGTAAAGGAAAACCAAATATTTCTATTATGTCCTTTGCAGAATTTTTTTTTATTAAATTCCTTTACAGAATTATTATTACCAAATATGTCTACGAAGACGTTGCCACTCTATTACACTGGTGCAGGTATGACAGTATTGTTTTTGCATTAAAACTTTAAACAAGTTCATCAGACAGGCTTTTGCAGGTGTTTCCTGATCAAGGAATAAAGCACAGTTCTGAATACATTTCAGTCATACACTAGTGCTCTTACAGTAACTTCCTCGTCTACATTGTGCCTACGTTAGAGAACACTCTCCTGATTAGCTGTCAGTCACCTTTCAGACAAATACAATTATTTGGCACAGTATTATGAGCCTTTCAGGCTTACAGATATAATTTCTACTGAGCAAAAATGAAGGAATCCATGAGTTATTTTAATTCCTAGTTAAATATTAAATTTATTCATGACTTTTATTTGTATGCTAGAGATGCAGTAGTTCCATAAAACACACAACAAATATTACTAAGTTTTAGTGTTTTTCCTTCAGTGTCTATCATATAAAAACATACCTTTCCACATTGTTAGGTAGTGGTAAGCATTGGAGTTGGGTTAGGAATGATTGACTGCTTTGCTTGTGTGGGTGTGTGAGGGTGTGTGAGAAGGAAAGAGCTTCCAATGTTATATTGTTGGAAAAGACACAGCAGAATCTGTATTTTGCTTGGGGCAGTAAATCTCTCCTTTGCAGTCACTGAGGAAAATCATCTTATTTTTACAATGAAAGTCAACGCCAGTCAATGTGGAAAAACAATTCCCTTCCCACTCACACTTAACAAAATTGCTTAAAAGGCAGAGAATTAAGCAGAAAGTAGAAAACAAAAGCATGACATTAGTTCGGCTTTCACTAATACAAGGTGTAAGCTGACACCCTGTTTTCACTTCTCTCTTTAGCATTATAGATGCATGTTCGAGCTGTGAAGGTACACAGTCCTACAGCATCTTCATGTGACAAGCTGGAATGTGCCCATTTTCAGAGGCATCAGGCCTGGAAATTTCTGGAAGCCTCTACTGACAACTTTTCTGACAAAACCACCACGCTACTTCTACATTACTGACTTCAAAGTTTATATATATATATATACTATATCAGTGTAATGATTGTGTTAGTACCTTTCATCTTCACTGATATAGATGAGACACCAAAATCGTCCATTAGGTTGTAGCACTGTTCAGAAAGGATGTGGAGATCTCAATTCTAGCCTGTTCATTCATCCATTTTCTCATCCACTTGAATTGAGGATCATATTATTTTTTCCAAATGTTTTATCTTGACTTTCTATTTGTTTTCAAAGAGTTTATTGCTGGAGATAAAATTTCAGATATATTTTGCCTCCAGATATCCATCAAAGTGTATAATGTTGCTTTCCATTAAAGACTCTGTGCCAGATGTTCAGACACTAATCATTGGAGATGTAATTGAGTAGAATGTTACAGTTGTGACTTTACTGTCATCCATTTTGTTTACAGCACAAGAGAGAACAATTTCAAATAAAGTATTTTATTATATTATTCTCAAGTTAAATTTTATTGTGTTGAAGCGAAATTGTAATAAATACAAGAATTCCACCATGTTTTCCTAAAGAATTGCAGTGTATGAAAGATAAATAATTTCTATAATAATATACATTAAAATCATTCACATAACGAGAGCATTGCTTGTACTGTGGTGAAGAGCATGTCCACGGCTGAAATGATGCATGCTGAACAAGTGAGATATAGAGAATCTCTGCTAGTAGCCAGTTATTTACAGCTATACTTTCATGCTTACTGTCACTGAGCACTGACAATTATGCACTGTAGAGTCCTTTTTTTCTTGGCTGAATAGTTTGAAAACTATCATCTGAACATAAGGAAAACTGTCAGATAGATAGATGGCAGATGATATATAGATATATAGGCATTAAAATATTTTGCTTTGTTGATATATTACCCATTGGGGCGAGATGGTGGTGCAGTGGTTAGCACTGTTGCCTCACACCTCTGGGACCCGGGTTTGAGTGTCCGCCTGGGTTACATGTGTGTGGAGTTTGCATGTTCCCCCTGTGTCGTCGTGGGGTTTCCTCTGGGTACTCCGGTTTACCCCCACAGTCCAAAGACGTGCTGAGGCTAATTGGCATTAATAAATTGCCCGTAGGTGTGCATGTGTGAGTGAATGGCAACAGTGTGTGAGTGTGCCCTGCGATGGGCTGGCCCCCTGTCCAGGGTTGTTCCCTGCCTCGTGCCCATTGCTTCCGGGATAGGCTCCGGACCCCCCGCAACCCAATAGGATAAAGGATAAGTTGGAAAATGAATGAATGATATATTAACCTTCTATTCATATATTTTTAGATGCTTCAATAGATACCGTACACATCTGTTCATTCTACCGATCAGGCATTTTTACATGCCTATCGAAAGCACTCTGAATGAAAAGAATCGTGCGACACAGGGATTTAGTGGGCATTGGTACATTTATTAGACTTTCCTGTTCAGGAATAAGGGAGGAGTCGGCACAACACAAAACAGAAAATGACAGAAAAAGATTCTGTTTCAATGGAAGGGAAAAAAAATCACGTTGTGAGCCAAAGAAGCCTCAGGTCTGGTATCTAGGATGTGGTCCAGATTACCAGGGGCAAAATGAACGCAGCAGTTCAGGTCTTACGCTGGTAATAAGGCACAGGTGTAGCTCAGGCAGACTTCCACAGCTGACTCCACATCTCCCCCTGGAGATGGACGTACGCCACGTCCTACTCTCACGTTGCCTTTCTCATATGACAGAAGGCGGGTGGCATGGCGACTCAGCAGGCTGCACCCTGACCTCACACCTCCAGTGTAGAAGGTTTGTTCCCCTCCCCACCCCCACTCTGTGTGTGGGGGGGGGTCAGCGCATGCTCCACATTGCTCTGTGAGATTCTACACGCAGCTCACAGACATGCAGCTCAGGAAAATGCAAAAGTGACAAAAAGATTTGCTTCTGACTCATATCCCAAGCATGCCTTCAGTTGCAGGGGTATAATAAGTTCATGCAATTTATCCATACTTAATCCCGTTTACAGTACCGCTACTTCTTTGTGATTAATATTACCCTTGAGAGGTTAATCAAAGTGAAATGTGCAGTAATCTCACTGAACAAACTAGCACTGTGCACTGTGGCTTCACACCATCGGGGGTCAGGGGTTTGGATATGTGTGCAGTTTGTGTGTTTTCTCTGCGTTTGCACGCATTTCCACTGGGTAATCCAGTTTATTCCCACGGCCAAAAACATACACTTGGGTGAATTTGTGTCTCTAAGCTCCCCAGACTTTGTGACTGTGTATTAGGGCTGGGCAGTTAATTTAATTTTAATTGCAATTATGATTTTTGCTTCCGACGATTATCAAAATAAATTATTTGAGAAAAACAATTATTGTGGCATATTTCATTTTGCAAAGATGCTCCCATTTTCTCTTGTGTTATAATCCCAGGGCACCTTTTGCAGCCCCAGCTAGGTCCTACTTTTTGTTTTGTCTTTCAGTTGAAGTATTTCAAGGAAAAGTTAAAAAGACTATTTAAAAGTTCAATATATGCATGATGTTTCCAAAGTCGATGAGTTATCATATTAAATAATCGGGATCTCAGTACTGAGCAGAATAATCGTGATTATGATTATTAAGATTGAACAGACTGACTGTGTATGGGCGAGTGTGTGTGCCCAGTTCTGAATTAGCATCCACTCAAGGGTGTGCCTTGTTCCCTGTGGTTCTTGGGATAGACTCCTGGCTCACAGTAATACTACTTATGAAAGTACTTATGAAAAACAGAGTGATATTTCTGTAAATATACTGGAATTATATATACTGTAGAAGTCATATTGCTTTTCTGATAATACCTCTCTTAAAAAAGTCTTTATAGACTCTTCTGGTTACTTGTAATCAATCAGTCAATATTTTATTTCTGCACAATACTGTGCTGAAATAAATATTGATCTATTTAAAATATACTGTTTGCTGGTGTGCTATCAGCAGTGTGTAAATATTGGTGTGCATTTGTTTTATTGTGTCACAAGTCAGCAGAACTTGCAAACTTTTGCAGTTTTTGTCTCTGGGAGGAGATACAGAATTACTAGTTGCTTTTGCTGCTGAGTGGCGAGACGTGTCGGAAGTAACAGAGCTCTAATTGATCTTTTCATTAACAGCAAATGCATTTTCCTATTTTCATCTGAGATAATGACCATTGCTTTCGAGGGGGGTACGGTCTGGTAATGGACATGAAGTTAAAGAGAAAAACATGTTTAATGAATACAAAGAAGAAATTGTCTCTCTGTGCTCTGCAGGTAACTTCATTGTAATATCTTACACATTTCACATTGATTATCTCATTATGGTTTAATTCTGTTTAACAATTACAAGAGGAGCGAATAAAGCAATACTTTTTAAAATCTCCCGGCAGTCGCAAACCTTGTTCCCTTAATGGATAAAATTGTATTATGATACGCAAATATCATGCCATTAATTTTTGCCTAATTATTAGGACATTGTATTTTCTTCCTAATTACAGTAATCCACTTTAATTTATGATGTATATTATTTTGCAATGGGTAGTTTTAGCTAAATATAATTCTGATGTAATATAATAAAAATAGCTAGTTTTTAATATTCTCTTCTTGTTTTGAGGAAGCACTTCTTTACACAGCGTGTAGTTAGAGTATGAAATAGTCTTCCTGCTAGTATAGTGGAAGCTAAAACCCTGGGTTCCTTTAAATCAGAGTTAAAATCAGATAAGATTTTAACAACTCTGAGCTATTAGTTAAGTTCTCCCCAAACGAGCTTGATGGGCCAAATGGCCTCCTCTCGTTTGTAAATTTCTTATGTTCTTATGTTAAATGGATAATTGCGGTCAGGTATGTTTATCCATGTGTCCCCCTTCTGAACACTTATCCTGATCAGAGTCCACCTTGCATGAAACACATACAGACATTTTAAATAATTTAAACATGCAGATTAGCCTGACTAGGTCTTAGGCTGACTGGATGCAGGAGGAAAGAGGGAGCGCACACAAGCTCTACACATACAGATTAAAACTAAGATTAAAATTGGACTTTATTGACTCCAGGGGGGCATTCTGGTGCTTACAGTAGCAAGAATGTAGTGCAGAGACCAACATACATGTAATGCATGGAGAATGGAGGACAAAGCAGAAAGATATTACACATAGTGCAAACAAGTAAATGTAAACAGTACACATAGGATTTCCTGAAGAATAGTGTACTGTAGTATTACAGAAAAAAAAATATTACTTAAAGATAGTAATAGTAAATTATCAGCAAGGTGGGATTCGAACTCACAACCCACTGTAATGTCATCGTCTTCATTAATTTTGATTACATATCAGGCTCACACATCAGATCTCACGATGTTTCAAGGAAATCTCAAGGCTTCTTATGTTACGTGGTCGACAGTGTTTTGACAGAGTGCTCTCCAAAGGCGTGAGTTCCACTTTGTCGTGCTTGTAAAACAGGGGTGGTTAATGTTATCTGCAAAGGGCCAGGGTGTATACAGGATTTTGGGATAACCTTTAGGTCAGCTGTTCAAACCCACGTGTGACAACTCTTCATCCAATCAGTCCTGCGATTAATAATCTAATTAGAGCATTGCAGTGAAAACCCGCATACATAGTGACCCTTCCTGGATAAGATAGGCCACCCCTGCTGTAAAACGAGAAATCACCTCGGGTAGCAGGCTAACCTTCCGCTGTTGTCACGGTGACAAGCAGCTGATCACGAGCCAAGCTGACAACTTCATTCAAGCCGCCACCTGCTAACTGTCAATCAGGCAGCCATCTCCGGGCTACTGACGGAGCTGTCGTCCCAGCCGACATGTGTCTGTCAAAGCTTTCATTCTCCTCTTTGCTCTTCTGACACAGTGAGCATTCTCCCATTTTCCTTCACCCTGTCGTTGTGATGCCTCACTTTACGGTTTAACAGTTTTTGTTATTTTTTTGCACACTTTTTTTAAAAAGGTGCTTACCTTCTGTAGGTGGGGTAATAGTGGGGAGGTGGACTTGCATTTGCGTTACCATGGAGACCTCTGTTTGCTGATGCCTCAGTAATGAAATCCACCTGACTGTGATTGGACTAATTATCATTTTTAGGTATAAATGGGGTCAGCTGGGTGCCTTGAGGTATATTTGAGAGTGATGGTAGCACGCTGATCGTGGCTTAAGACTGTGGTTTGTTCGAGTCAGATTTCTGTCCCTGCGCCATCTAAGGTTTTAAAGTCTGAGGTTTCGTTTGAGGGATTTCAGTTGAGTTTTAGAAATGTCTCGGTCGTTTAGAAGTGCCAATGTGGCAGAAATCAAAACCTGCCGTGGTACGCGATTATGTGACAAGTGAAACATAAGCAATGAAACTGAAATATGAAGGCAGGATGGTGAAAATCCCTCTCTTTCCATGGCTCCTTTTAGAGGGCAAAACAAATTTCACTGTCTGCTGATTTGCTACCCTGGGCAGGGCATGCTGTCAGCTTTAGCAGCGTCCCACCTGTGCCTCGTCTCTGAAGACTAATAAAATCCTCATATTCTTGTAGTTGCGGGGCATTTAAAGTGCGTTAATAGCTCTCCAACTTTTTTTTTTTGTTATTGCTAAAGGGAACCCTGGGTCCTATTGTAAAATACCTTTGGGAAAACAAGCAAAATCCACCAAGCTTTCTAAAGGACATCTGTGCCCATGTTTTTAATGTCATAGCAAAATGTTTTAGTGAAAGTATAACACCTTAATCATCAACTCCAGTAAAATAATCTATTTAATAATGCAGTACTTCAAAAATGACCACCAGTTGAAATGATTTGCCGATGCAGATACCAAGGGGATTAATTAAAAGCTTTTTTTTTCCTATACATATAGGATAGTAGAAGAGAGTGATCATTGGGTTTAATTTAGTACACTTGTTACTTATATCATAGTAATCAGGGTAGAGTAACCTGTTCTGAGACTTTTAAAGACAGTTGGCCTAATTTGGATTCCTTCAGGATTGTGATTTTCCCAACACACGATCCTATTCCTCTCCCCATTGGCTGCGCTCTCACAGTAACACTTGCATAGTGGTATGGGTCCAAATCCCTTTGCTGACACCAGGGGGCGGTGTATGGTTCTGCAGGTTAGGCCTCTGAGGCTGTGATCGGAAGGTCAGTCGTTTATATCTCGTGGCCAGCACAGTGATCAGAGCACTTGAGCGAGGACCTTGACCCCCTGAAATGCTCCAGATAAATGCCAAATAAATGGCTGATCCTGCACTTTGACCTCGAGCTTGACTCTCTCCCCTTACATGTGTCTCATAGGAAAGCCAGATGTGCTATACCAAAACTCTGTAATTTGCCAAAGAAAAAAAAATACTACGAAGCAAAGTGTGAGTGAACCTTCTTTTTGGGAAAATAAGTTGAAAGTATTTCAAAAGCAAAACCATACTTACCATGTCTGGCATTGGATATATTTAGGTTTTGACACTGAGATGATGCACAATTGGCTATATATAGCTTAAATGAGTGTGACATAATAGTGCTTCACAGGAAGGTGGTTCAGTGGCTGGGTGGGTGGCGCTGTTGTCTTGTACCTCCAGGATTGGAATCTCATATCCCACCTCTGCTCCTCTGTATGGTTTTCCTCGTGCAGTATAAAGACATAAACCTGGGCTATACGATAAAGTCAATGTTTGTCCAGATAATTCTGTATGTGATCCACAGTTATATGATGTCAAATACGCATAAGGGGCTGGAGTCAGCCCCAGTTCTACAAAACACTAAGACTACATCTAGAATATTCTCCACTGCTTTCATATCCCTGTTTCAGACAGGATATTGCCGCAGCAGTTCCAATGAATATCGGATATCGTGATTCCGGTCTTGAAGGGTTGCCATACAAGGAGAGGCAAAGCACTGCATGCAAAGTCAACATGGAAGGGCTGTAATCCGGTTATAGAAATCTCAGTGACTACTTAATTCACTCAAATTTATTTTCATATAGGTGCCTGGATTGAGTAAGAAGATCAGGGTCATTAATGGACATAAAAGCTGTATAAAGTACTGGAGTGTGAGCTAACTGTTAATGTTGATTCAAGAATACAAGGCACCAAATGTGGACCAGGATATAACAGAGCAGTGTACCATATCTTCCCCAAAACAAAACACAGAATAAGGTTCTTAATTCCATGCATCTTAGGGACACGGATGCATTTTTCAGTTAATGTTCCTACATTAGTGTATGAAAGCAGCTAGCTTGGTAGGTGAGTAGCCTCCAAACAAACAGGCACTATTCCTGTCCCGTCTTACTCGGGTTACCTGAGACCATGTTCAGCACTTATTTCAAGAACATTTGAAGAGAATTAAATTTAATGTTGCTGTAAGTGCTAAAGTACTTAGTGCTTTGTAATTAGTTCCTCAAATAAGCATAATTAATTCATAATGTGTTCATTGTAATTATCCATCCTAGTGTTTTAAAATGTATCTGCTAGTGGTAATTTTATAATGGTCTGTATATCACAACAGAAAATTCAACTCTGGATCACAGAACACGTGCACACGCACAGACACACACAAACACACATACAAGAATGCTAATTCTTATCAGTTCCTCGCACAGCACTGACACTCAGATGATGTAAAGACAGAAATACAATATGAACACAAATACAAATATTACCTAGAGCAAATGTCAAATCCACTGCACTGAAAATACAGGTTTATGCAGATTTGAGGTTATTGTGGTGCTTTTCATTTTAATCTGATCAGGGTTTTCACTGCAAATGAGTAACTCACCACATGAGTAAATACAAACGCATAGTAAGGAATGTCACAAGTCTTTTGTTTTATATGGGAAGGAAACCATGGATTTAGTCATATTTACATGACGTACAGCTGAAAGCAGACATACTGCCGGTGATGCATGATGATTGGCTGAAAGCAGACATATGATGCACTATTCATGGCCAGTGGTCTTGGGTAACATGTCATACTGCTGGGCTCCGTCAAAACCATTACAGTTTCTGCTGGGTGGCGGTATAATAGGGTGAGGAAAGCTTTGATTACAGCCAGGGAGGGGTGAAGCGGAAACCCTTCTTGGTGGGCTGACATGGTTTTTATTAGTGACACGTATTTGAGGTGCTTGGGAAACACACACTCCTAGCTATGGAAGTCATTTATCAGGCGCCATAAGCGGCTCTAGAGGGCGCAGTGACGCGCCCCACCGCAGTGGTACTCTTTCTACCCCCAAACAGAGTGAATCTTCCTGTTATTTTTAGCTAAAAATAAAATCTTGTTAGTTTTCATTATCATGATAGCCCGGCTCTACGTTCTTTACGATATTTCTTTTCGCTTTGACGCAGGTATTGCTGATTGTGGTTAGTTCTGACAGTCATGTTCTCGCCGAATGACTTTACACGAGCCCCTTCTCGTAGCATAAATATAACGAATGCCATATTCTCACCTCATGTCTATGGCACCGTCTTTCATAAGTGTCGTTAATCAGCACTGCACCAAACTTCCCCCCCCCCACACCATCCATGCTGGCCAATCCACAGAATCCCAGGCAGGTAGGGAGTGAAACATGCATGAACCCAGAGTGACACACAGCCGGTGAGAAAAGACTGCACTGAATTTTCATGAGCATTTGTTAAGCAAAGTTCATTTAAGATAAGGAAGTAAAAATGTATTAAAAATTAAAATTAAAAGTGATTCTATGGTCATTTCTTCAGAGACCAGCTCATTTGTTACTGATATTACGATTTATACGATCACCTTTTTGTATGACACATGAGACTGCCATCATGATCTTGGGTTCTTGGTGAGAAAGAAATGTATTTATCATTTTCCTTTTATAAGAGATTATCAAACACGGTAGAAGTTAATGCCTGTTATTTCACGGATGAAGGCTCAGTATGTGCTGTCGTGACATTCATTAAGTTGACTTGATGTGAATGAAAAATTGTCTTGCTGGGTGTCAACCTTTTCTGGGGGGCAATGGGAGATAATGAGTGAGGTCGTGCTCAGGATATGTGAAGGTTTGATAACGGGGCGTAAATTATTTGCCTGCACTGGCTTCCTACATACCTTGTTGCTCACAGAGGGCCAATGTCCATGCACCTTCCGACCCTGGGGCCCAGCGTGAGGCAGGGGGACCCCAGTGTGAGGCAGGGGGACCCCAGTGTGAGGCAGGGGCATTCCAGTGGTGTTGGGGGTGTGGGGGAATTCTCCCCAGCGGCCTGAGGGCTCCCTCTACGTTTTTCTTCTTTCAAAATTTTTACTACTCAGTGCATCGTCCATCTTTCTCTTTCAGATGGGTCCTTGTGTGATTGTGACTCGTTCTGTGACTTGGGGCAATCCAACGGTGTAGGGGCGTATCTCTGCCACTCTCCAATGTGACGTCCTCAAAATCCACTCTGTACCGACTAGGCCATGAAACTCAGCTTTTATTAACTGCGTCACAAGAACCAGGAAGATCGTCGCTCCCACTATTTGCCGTCGCGGTACAGATTACGTCTTTGTTCATACATTTCATGTGGGTCTTTTATTTAAGATGCCCTGATATGAAATTATCATATGTTATAAATTGTTAGATCTGCATGTGAAAAATCTATTCTATTCTATTTTATTCTATTATCTATATAATTTTATAACAATCGCACACTTCTGTTATACATGTGAATGTTTCTGTGTTTCTGTTAATGTATATTTAATGCATTGTTAGTGTTAATGTATATTTAATGCATTGTTAGTGTTAATGTGAATTGTGGCATCGGAGTGGAACGCAGTGTGTTTACATGCTTGGAGCTTGGAGGTGATGGGCGCAGTGCTCATGTGGAGGCTCTCTGAAGCAGTGTGGTAGTTCTCAGGGCCAATCATCTACTGACAGGGTCAGCAGCGGGGCTTCGCCTCTGGCGGGTCCTGCCTGCCTCCCAGCTGCTCCCCGCATAGTTGCTACCAAGCGTGCATGGGCGCAACATGTGTGCTAACATGCAAACAAAAAGCCCTGGCTGCAGATTGCACATCAGCGGCCCAAAGGAAGCCCACGCCACGCAGCGCAAACAGGGTGGCCGCTGGAATGTGAAGGAAGAGTCGAACGCTCTCTCCACGTCAGCACGGTCATCCAGACTAACACTTTTCTGTGCTGACCAAAACTGGATGCCCTCCACCGATCACACAGTCCTTCCCACAAGCTCCTCGTCCTCAGTTGGGAAAACAATCTTCTGCAATTTTGCAGGAATTTTAATAAGAAGTCTTGCTGTCCTGTTTTTTTCTGCATCGTATCATCTTCCATTCATAAATATCTGCTGTAAGTTGTCCTCTTCACCTTGTCCTCCCTGGGTAGACGCCTCGCTCAGGGATGGCTGTGTCATCTTCCGACAAATACGCACGTGGGACGAGGACAGTAGTGGTGGAAGGTCGTCACCTTTCAACACAGAGGCTTTATGATGCTGCAAACTGTGCTGGTGAACCTGTGACTCCCCCCCACCACGTGGCATGTCATTCCGCGTTGCGCGTGCCCTCATGTGTATTTGCACCCTGTGGATTTTTTGATTGATAGTATAGTTAACTCTAGGAGTGAGGAGTGTTTAGGAGAGTGACGAAGGTGCCCGCATTTCCTCTAGTGAGTGTTCAGGAGAGTGACGAAGGTGCCCGCATTTGCTCTAG
>JAODKF010000022.1:24188822-24220667 GCA_026779585.1 Mormyrus proboscirostris | reverse complement strand
CTTCCCACCCCACCCCAATTGTTTCACACCTGACAAGTGACAGGCCTCAGCCTCCCGTTGACTTGATAATCAAAGTTCTACCAAAGCTGTCAATATCCAGCCGACAGAGGAGCCCCAGCACTCGTCCGCCATGAGGTTCTGGGCGGGATGGAAACCGGCATCTTCAAATAAATACTGTCACTTCTCCCACCTGGTATACATCACCCTGCTTGTCACATCATGCTCTTCATTAAGTGGAATTAGTTTTAAAGCATTTTGCTTAATGAACTCTTCAGGTTTATTAATTGCACCTAATCATGATAAATGTGCTGACTTACATCTCCTGGTGCCGCGCTGATGTTTTAATTGTAAAAAGAGACAATGAGAAAAAGATGGAATTAACTCGGGACAGCACCCCGTGCAGTGACAGGCTATGGGGTTACATGCAGCCCTTAAATAAAATAACCACAGTCTTATGCGCATTATTTATATTATATTTTTTTTCCAAGTGGGAATTTCATGTTGATTTTAGATCTGCATATTTTTCTTAATTGTTTTAGACATGGAAAGGCAAATGTATATGTGATGTTGTTGCTCTTCAGTAGGCTAAAATTGTAACTTTTTTTTCCCCTGCATGTGGTCATTAACATTTGCGCGTTAAAACCTACTTATCTGTCAAAATCAGTGAAAAGACTCTAGAACAACAGTACATTAATTAATGCTATGAAGTTGCAGAAACCTCAGTAATAGGACACATGTAAAGATACAAGTGTCTATACAGATTCTGCTGAAACCTCATTCATTTCGACATGAGGCAGCACCCCCAGTTTCTGTTTAACACTCTTTTTATTTATAATTCCATGTAGATGCAAAGCATATCTTGTACATCCACTGAATCCAAATCAGCTAAGGAAATAATTCAGCATCTGTCATAATCAGAACAAATGAACCTATCTCGTATGTCATCCTGCACTCAACTTTCTAGAGTAGTCTGCTGACAAAATTAGGCTAAATAAAGTAAAATAAATAAGCCACAAAATTAGTGTCATTGTATGGAATATATTTTGGCCACATAGTATAGCATTATCAAAGCACTAGGTGTCGAAGTACAAGCGCATAATGGTGTATTAGATGCACTTTATAATACCTTGTATAATTCTGACATGTGACAAGTGATGGGTGATCCACCGTCTCCTTATTAAAATTGGGGTTTTCATCACAGACTAGAGTGCTTGCAGTGGAAGATGACAGTAATCTCAATCAACTGCGTTAAAAAAATGTCTTAACGTGAAATGAGAGCTGCCTCGCCGTAATTCTTCCCATTTGAATTTAACATGCTTCCCACTGAATTTAAAAAAAAAAAAATCACCTGCCTATTAAAAGCGCTCGCAAAAGACGATAGTCCCTAGAGATGTCATTAGGGGATTTGTGCCATACATTAAGCTCATCAGAACAGCCCCAGTCTCTCCAATTAAGAGGCTTTCAACAATTCTTGAGAACGATTATGTAAAATAAAATAAAAATATAAATAAAACAGGCAACACGCGGATTCTTGGAAAGCGCGCCGCGTTGTCGGGAGCTCCGACGGGCATCAGCCGCCTTTGACGTGGGAGCACCCGCACTGATCTCCCCGGCGGAAAGACTCCTTCCCTCCTTTGTCTCTCTTCCCTGGGCTGTCGGTGGGATGTGACGGCCGGGTGCTGACACCTCCCCACCAGGATTTCTTCTGTTACTTTTCCCGTTCAGTCAATAAATTGTACATCTAGTTATATGGTGGGCGAAGTGCATCGCCGCTCGTCAACCCGTGTCAGGTTTTACCCTCGGAAATCATTCCGCAATGCTCCCGATTTTAGCACAAAGCCGACACCGGGATAACAACTATTGTGATGCGTGTTACAGTTTTCTGTCCTAATAGAAACTCTGAGCTACATGAACAGGATTCCTTTCTCAATGTAAAATATGCTACTGCACTCTGTTGCACCTACGCAATGTGGATAACTATATCATTGGCAAGCACAACCTCCCCCCCCCCCCCTCAAAAAAAAGGACACGATAATAGCATGTATTTCTCTAAGAAGCTGGTTTGTGGCTTTGTTTCTGTGCTATATAACGTACACATAGATTCATGAAATCCAAATGACATATGTACAAAATAATTAGAAACACTGGTATTTGGTATTAATGACCGAAATGCTAAAAACTTCATCTTTACGAGAAGAGGGCTGGTAATAACAATGAGACCTATTATAGGCTGAATATGCCAGATTAGCAAGTGAATTTGAACGGCTGAGATCCTGAAGAGCACCATCGATCTTTGGCTACTTTCAAACATTTTCAGAGATTAGTGTGTCCTGCAGTGAGCAGCATAGTGTAAATTACTTATCCGATTGGCTCCTTTGATTAATGACTGGCTGCAGCCTTGTTACACATGACAAGGCATTGAGAATAATCGTAAAGGCTGGCCAATCCAATACTCTCACATGTGTGCATACACATGGACACTTAATACGGTTAATTTATAAAGATTATTTAACATTTGCAAGATGAGATTTATTTCTTTGACACCAACATGGTCTGTTGTAGAATTTTCACAAATGGATATGAATACAAGGTGCAGGTGATGTACAGACCCAACCTCCTGGGAGCAAGAACATTACGGTCAAGATGCATAATTTGACCTTGTGTGCATCTCAACTTGTCATCTGAAACATAGAGAGATAGATAAACTAAAAAGATAAAGCTGATCAAATTTTCACCAGCAAGAAGGAACATTATTTTAATATTTTTACTTTACTGCAGTCAAATGTAAAATGAAAGAGATATTTATATAAATGCATAAATTAGCCCATAAATATATTTTACATTCTTCATTTGTTTACGTTTTTTTCAGATTAGGATCCAGATTAGTGATATTTCACTGAACTCATAATTCAAGAGTAAAATACTAGATTTCATTACTTCAAAATGCCCTGTATTCCACAAGTTTTAGATAAACAACAATTTGTCACTTATGACACAAGCAAAAGCCGCAATACTTCAAATCACAAAATGAAATGGCTAGAATGTTTCCATATGTGTCATTCATGGTCAGTATATCTATCTGGGACATATTGTAGTGCGATGTAGGGTTAACTCTGCAAATTTAAAGTCCCTTGTATTTTCCCGTTAGGTCTGTCTTATCTAAACCCCTATTTAGTATTCATCGCATCATGAAAATACAATTTCTTTTAGCAGACACTTTTCATTGATTTCTGTCTCGTATTATTTTTGAATGATAACAAAGGTGTTTTTGTTTGTTGTGAGGTATCATAAATTCCCCTTACAATTCTAATAAATATAATGGGGAAATAACAATGTTCTGAGGTTGTGAAGAGGCCTTAGTAATAGTTTCAGGTTACCCAGCAGTATTAGCAGTAGTGACTGTATTGTACCATGTATGTAACTGGAGAACATTGTTAGAAATGCCTGTTTAAGCACATAATCACATTAAGAATATCGTCTGAATGAGAAATTCATATTCCACAGGGTATGGGGGCTAAATAAAAAGGAAGATGCTAACTAAACGTACTTCACTAACTTTGCAAAATCAAAAACTGGAAACATTAAGTTATTATTTTTAATAATGTTTACAAGTATATCCAGTCATTACTAAAGGGGTGAAAAATGACAGCCTTGGCCTGTTTTGGCAGTGCTCCTTTTCACTACTGATGCCGCTCCTTCTCCTCCTGATAGCAATCATTACTTTTGTTTTTAACCCAAGCTGCAAAGGAAGACAGATGAATGCTGGACTTTAAAATATGCACCCGGTAGCTGCGGAATTAAAGAGCAGAAACAGCTGATCCTAAAGCGTGTTTTTTGGGGACGGGAAGAAAGAACTAAAAATACAGTCAGTCCCAGGCAGATTGGTTTAAATCATAATGTAGAGAATAGCATTCTAATCAGCGTGAATAGATGGTTTACAGTTTACATGAATGTATTTTACATTAAGCTTCAAGTAGGAATGTACATGTGTACAATACTGAGGGAAAAGGGCACTAATGAAGTAGCTTAGTTCATGTCCATGGCACTTAACACAGAGCCAGTTATCAGTGGTCACTGATGGGAGTTTTACTTAAATAAAAATGTTCTGAGGGCAGAATGAAAAATGATTGGTTCAGAGAGAGAACCAATTAGATTGTAGAGGAGGTAGGTCCAAGCGACTAGAGGAGGTGAGGCCAACCAATCAGATGTCTTGGTCCTGCCTCCTCTAGTTGCTTGGACCCACCTCTTCTACAGCTGTTGCCAAAAGTTTTCAGAATGACACAAGTATTGGTTTTCACAAAGTTTGCTGCTTCAGTGTTTGTAAATCTTTTTGTCAGATGTTTCTATGGTAACTGAAGTACACTGCCTGTCCAAAAACAAATCACCGCTTGAATTGAAATCAGCAGGTAGTTAAAAGCCAATGCTAGCATCTTTATTAAATCTCTCTCCTTGAAGTTCTTGATGATCCAGTAAATGGGTAAAATCTTACTAGAAGCAATTTCCTTGCCTGTGAAGCCCTTTTTATGCAAAGCAGTCATGATGTATGTGTTTCCTTGCAGGTAGCCACGGTTAACAGAGGAAGAACAAAGATTTCAAGCACCACCCTCCTTTTAAAGCATCCGGTATCCCATTCTAACTCAAGCATAACACAGTGATCTCCAGCCTTGTCCTTGTGAACACTCTCACCTGTGTTAACTAGAGAGTGACTGAAACTATGTCAGCAGGTCGTTTTTGTGGCAGGGCTGAAATGCAGTGGAAATGAGTTGTTGGGATTAAGTTCATTTTCATGGCAAAGTGGGACTTTGCAATGAATTGCAATTCATCTGATCACTCTTCATGACATTCTGGAGTATATGCAAATTGTCATCATCATAGAAACTGAGGCAGCAGACTTTCTGAAAATTAATATTTGTGTCATTCTCAAAACATTTGGCCACGACTATATAATCTGATTGGTTATCTCTCTGAACCAGTCATTTTTCGTTCTGCCCGAACAGTGTTGTGTAAGTAAAACCCCCATGAGATCAGTGGTATGCAGTAACACACCACAGTTTAGTAGCAATAATCTACATGGATAGTCAGTAAGAGGCAGAGAATGGGTGATAAAGATTCTCATCAGAAGGGCACCTGGCTACCTAGTCACTCCTGGGTATGCAGATGATAAACAGGCCAGGAAGTAGTTTGTGAGTTTGTGTAGTGCTGTCTTGTGTCATACATTTTAAGGATCACTGTGTCCCCTGCAGGTCAGCTCTCTTTGGCCATCACCACACCAGTCTCCTATCGTCTACTGACCAGCTATATCCACGCCATGACCTGAGTCGGTGTCTGCCCCATGACCGGGACATCTGGCCATGTGGACGGCTGAGCTACACAGTGGGCCAGCACAGATGCTGATGGGTAACCAAGAAAAGCAAAAGCATGCAAACGCAACAGGGGCATGTGCAGTAGCATCTGGCAGCCTTATTTGTGTTATGCTAAGCTAAAGTAATAAGTCTTAAATCAGGATTTAAAAACTGAGACTGGGAGGGCATCCCACATATCTACTGGCAGAAACCCTGTGGCTGAAAGCCTTACTGCCAACAGTTTTAAAATAAATTTCTGTCAGGAATTACAAGAAGGCCTGCATTCCATGATCTCAGTGTATATTTTCAAATGTACACTTTGATCAGTTTAATGTTCAGTCCACTGGAAAGCATGCAGTGTACAACGTCTCAGTAGTGTTGAGATTTTGCCTCGCGCACAACACCGTGGACAACTTCCAAAACATGCTTTGGAGAGGGACCCTATTATTTTAAGGCAAAAATATGAATTCAGATTTTAAAGGGTTGCTGCCCTATCAGGCATTATAAGACTTCAGGTTAGGGTACTACAGTACATACAGCAGAAGACTAATTTCAGCTATAATTCGCTGCTTGTGATCCCTAATATAAAATACTTGCATGCTGTGCAGTTCATTAACAATCTAATCAAATGTGATATTTCATAGCCGAGGTAAGTCATGTTTTATTAATTTATGTTAAAAGCATGACAATATATGCAGCAAACATATACTGTACACACCATACATGTTCTATAGGCAGAGATGGAAAGTTCAGGTTCAGAAAGTACAAATCCAGATCAAGGTTTTGTTCCAACCAACCAGTTGCATACTCTGGGACTGTGAGTCTTTATAAGCAACTGATTGGTTAGAAGAAATCCTTGGTCTGGATTTGTACTTTCTGGACCTGACTTTCTACCTCTGTCTATAGGAAAGGAAATACCCGACAGTGCTTATGTCTGGGAATGCCCAGGAGTCCCTGAAAATGGGCCGTACCTCCTCTCAGAACCACGGTGGCTCAGAGTCATTGGTGCTCAATGTCAGGAAAAATGTCAACAGCATGAGCCATATGCTTCCAAGGCAATTTGTCAGTGAGAAAATAATGTTGGCAGCTTACATTGATATTTTGCTGTTAAGATGCCACTTTTGACCAAAGAAACTTATATATTTTGCCTATTAATACACTTAAAGAAGCAACAGAGATTAAGTGCCTTACTCAACTACAAAAAAGCACTTGCTTATTTGTTTATATTGAGTTAAGCAATATATTTACATGCAATGTCTTCAAATAATTTTAATTTAGTATCAATATCCGGTGTCCTTCAAGGATTAAAAAATGTCTATGATGCCAAGTGAAGTTATTTTGAGTTTCGTGTTATTTGCCGCATACACATTCATACGGTGTCTGGGCACTGAAGTGCTTTCCCACCTGAGTCCTACATTGTGCATATTATGGTTCTTATAAAATAGCTAGAGAGCTTTGCTGCATTTCCCATGTTATGAGACTTTTATTAAACTTTACCTTTCTCCCCCTGAACAACTAGCTTCCCCTTTGTCTGACAAATTTTAACACCATTTCAAAGTGTTACTCATTACCTGTAAGGGAAAGCAATGTAATCATTAGCTTCCTGTTGAGCCAGACCAGAGGAAGGCATGGCTAGAGCACTCCGTGTTACAGCTGTACTCTAACGAGCTTAATGAAACTGACCGAGAAGATCTGGAATGGAAAGTAATTTTTCAGCGTTCACTTTCTCCCACCGCCTGTTCCTCTCCCTCTCCTTTCCTTTTTAATTAATGGCTTTTAAGGGGGCTGTATGGTTCTTGGCACGGTGGCTGGGCCTTACCCGTCTCCCTCCGTCTCTCCGTTATTGACGTACGAGCCTCTGAGATGGGGCCCTGACGGGGGTGGCTCATTTGAAGTGGCTGGTTTTTTTGGCAAAGCCCTAACACCTGTCTGCTCGTCTCCTTGCTGGTACCCTCCCTGACAGCGCTGTCTGATTTGCCTAATGACGTGATAGATGGACAAAATATGGAGAGGCCCACACACCCCCACATCCAGGAGTCGCGCGCACACACACACACAAAAAGCAGCCTTGTCTGGAGCAGTGTGTCAGTAGGCCTTTATCAAGTGGCTGCAGAAGGTATATTCTCCTGCATGGCTCATTACCCAGTAATGGTGTTTCCCAGGTAAAAGCTGATTCCTCTTGTGACGCCAGAGAGCAGGCAGGTTTATGGACTCACCCATCACAACAGCCCATCATGCACCACAGAAGACTGGCTGGCTGCATCTCAGAGTTGGCCTGTGATGTGTGGCTGCGAAGCAGCACAGGTCGTTATGTTGTTATGCTAATGCAATTGCAGCTCGGGGATTTTATTTTTTTTTTATCTTAAGACATTGTGCGAGACGAAATGTACACAAAATGAACTTTGTGGCAGGACCCAAATTGGGGTCCTTCCTCTAATTATTCATGAATCTTTGACTTGCTGGCAACATGACATGCACTAGCGCTTCTGTGTATATAAGTACTGTCTACCTTTATGTCGACACAGACTCCATAAGTGTCTTATACCGTGTCTGGCCTGCATCTTGAAATTTGCAGGCCTACAGTACATGGGCTGCCATGTATGTTTGCCGATACACTGCAATTCCACAGCGCTCTGTGAGTACAGATGTTTATTATGTGTAACTCTACTACTGCAAAAAACAAATCTATTTTTAGATATTTATTGTTCCATAGACCTAATCTGACTTCAGAGTGCTATAGAAAGAAGACTCAGAGAGGTACAGTAGCTGCTCATGAACGGACAGTAAGGGGGAGATGGGCTGAAGAATATGTGATTTATGCTACATCGGCCCTTCAACTTGTTGCAACCTCCTGCCAGTGAATTTAGCCAAGCGGGTTGCGTTATTCATTATGCAAAGCCGTTTGAAACGTCAAACACGCTCTGTCAGCCTTTCCGTATTAGCCCGTCAAGACCGCAGGTAACTGAGGGACAAGCTACATCTGGTTTAGACATTACAGAAAAGGAAGGAGAAGAGGAAAAAAAAGACAGGCAAGTGGAGGGAGAGTGGCAGACTTTTTTTTTTTTTGATTGAGCGGATGTTTGACGTGATCTGAGAGACGCAGTTTAAGTAGGACAGGGCGTGTGATTCTGGATTGTCAGCCACAGGCAAACAGGGCCTCTAACCGAGACCAGAGGGATGTCGGAGATGGAGGCTGAAACACCCTCCTACAGAGTCACAATTCATGATGTGTTCCTTAATGGATGAAAAAAAATGCCAGGGAAATTAACTGAAATAGTATTATAATTGAATAAATATATATAAAGTACTCAGATTATGGCAGTTTAAGTTATTGCAAGCCATAAGTCTTCCTGCACGGTTGTTGATATACGACACGTCACCTGGCACCTGAACCTTAAGATGGAGAAGTTTGAAGTGAATAGCAGAGTGGAGGAGAGCCATTGTCTGCGGGGCATGTGTGATTTTGTTCTGACCTTGGAAACCAGCTGTATCAGTAAATCTGTAGATCTTCCTGCATGATTATTTGTCTTGAGGCCTGCTGGACTGTCACATTTCCCAGAAATATCAGGAGTAATTGCCATGATCACAAAGGCCACCATAACTGCTATCGCTGATCTTCATAATGCTGTTTACATGAATGCTTTTTTTTTAATCTGTGAAAACTAGACATAAAAAGGAGACCATGTGTATGTGTGAGCACACACTTTCACTTTCATTTGCGGAATGCTGGATCTCAAGCAGAAGCTTATTTGTGGATGTATCCTCAGCCACTGTATATTGGGTGGGTATATTTGGGTATATTTCTGTTGCTGTTTTCTGAGGGGTATATAAAAACATACAAATCTGCGGGCAGTTTTAAGACCTGCTATATATTCTGGGCCTCTCCTGGATAAAAGCAGTTTAACCCATTTAAACCCAGAGACAAAGGAAGATATTGTAAGATTGTTTAAGGCATGAATAGTCAGCACAAGTAACTCAGTGGTTTTGTTTACTGGTGTTCGTAGGTAAGGATAAATTATAGTATTGTATATAGAGCATTAAGACTTGTGCAAAGACACCCTAATTACAATTTAGAGCTATTTTATAGCTCTTTTTTTGAGAAATTCAATTTTATAAAAATCTGCGACGGCAATCAAAAAACTAAAAATGACTTGTGTTTTGCTTGGTTACTTATGGTTAAGGTTAGGGCTG
Source organism: Mormyrus proboscirostris (assembly GCA_026779585.1). Classification (NCBI taxonomy): domain Eukaryota; kingdom Metazoa; phylum Chordata; class Actinopteri; order Osteoglossiformes; family Mormyridae; genus Mormyrus; species Mormyrus proboscirostris. The sequence continues at coordinate 24,211,134 of JAODKF010000022.1, read as the reverse complement.
GGTAGGGGTTAAGCGGATTCATTGGTAAGCGGATTCGTGTTGGGATTAGAGTTTTCCCCATAAAAATCAATGGACGGTCCCCACAAAGATACGAGTACAGGTCTGTGTGTGTATCTGTGTGTGCGTAAATCGTAAATGGACTCAAAGCACTTTACAGTTATGCCTTACATTCACCCATTCATACATGCATTCACACACCAGTGGCGTATGTGTGAGTGCATGTGTTTGTGAATATTACATTGTGGGGACTCTGCAATGCACAGAATTCCCATCTGGCCAGGATGTGCCTCAGCCTTTTGCTCTGTGCTGTCTGAGATGGTCCTCCACCTTCTTGTGACCCTGTCCAGGGTAAGCAGTTACAAGATATATTCCTTTAATGAGAGACTGATACATCAGTAAAGATTAAAAACATAAATTGTTATCACAATAGTTTTTGCAGAGATTGATCAAACAAGAGTATTTTATTGGGGTGTTCACTAGTATGGTGTCCACTGTGACCACTGGGGAAGGATAGGTAAATTATAGTTCATCCTCAAATTCCAATTACTGTGTTCACGGGCACATCAACTTGGCATAGCCATGTCTTCACTTTATGTACACTGTGACAAGCAGAATAGTGTGTTAATATGTGGTACAAAACACTTCAATCAGTGTGTGTGTGTATATGTATGTATGTATGTGTGTGTACGGTGTGTGTGTCTGTGTGTATATATATATATATACACACACACTGTATTTTTAACAAGCAACAATAAAGTCAGATTGAAGTGGTTCATGGTGAAGTGTATGATACGCGTATGACAGTATGACAATACTTTATCGAGATATATATCAGTTATTATAAAATTCTTTAAAATTGCCTGTTATGTCATTTAGACTCTTCATATCCTGTGTTTCCGAGGATTGGCTTACCTGACAGTAAAGCTATTATTGGAAATAGATGCAGAAATAGACTTATAGAACATAGCATTTCATACATCTATAAATCAATCTGACTCCATGTAGCAGTAAAATAAATAAAAACAAATAAACAAACAGGGATATCTCAAAACTCGTATAGTATAGTAGTACTAAACTACACGTATAGTACTTCTAGATCTAGGATCAAATACAAATGAGATGCAAATAATCAACACATCAATAATGTTGTAAATTGAAAAAGACAAGCAGGGATTACTTAACTTGTGTCTAAAGAGCAAGTTAGTCTGTGTCACGACTGAAAACAGGAAAGACAGGGGACCCAGATGGGGGAAAGTGTTTTATTAGAAAGTCTGGGCAAGCAGTATCCAAATCACAAGGCAGGAATCATAGTTGTAATGGGAAATCCTGAAGGTCCGGAAGCCGAGAAGGTCAGTTGTATGAAGATCCACGGGATGGGGAGTAGACACACCAGGAAGAACAGACTCAGTCAGAGTAGGAGCTGGCAGGGCAAGAGCAGACAGGCGGTAGACATGAGAAACAGGGTTATTGAAATGTTTGGTATAGTGCATGGGGCAAGAATGCTTCATGCCGGATGCACGGGTCAAATCATTTTTTTGGAGCAGTAGGGTGATGGAGAACCAGTTTCTGCTTAGTTTGCAGATTCTGCCCCTCAGGGTGTGACAGTACCACCCCCAGACGGCTACCTCCTGGAGGCTGAAAGAGATGGTGGGGTCAATCCCGAGGAATTGGACCTGGATGTTGGGGATATCATGGTAGAAAGCAGAGGTAAAGTCAGGGTCCAGAACATCTTTGGCAGGGACCGTTTTTCTGGGCCATACATCTCCCAGTGTACCAAGTACTAGAGTTGTCCTGCATGTCTGCATGAGTCCAGAAGAGCGCGGACAGGGTAAACTTCATCATGATCCTGCAGGGTCCAAGGGGCTGGAACAGTTGTACATGTAGGCGCCAACTTGATACACCTCTTTGAAAGGTTGTGTGGATTTCTTGTGAATAACCACATTCGCTGACCAGGTCAATAGGCTGTAGCCGGGCATATCCAACAGTTTGCGGCAATTTTATGCTGGCTTGACTTTGCCTTGAGTGTCACGTACGGCCGGGAAGCAGGTAATGGAAGCCATGAATGAGAATCAAAAGGGTTTATTTGTGGGTAACTTCAACACAAGGACACGTAATGTTAATGACCGCACTGGAGAAACAAACTGAATTGCAGATTAAATACATTGAACTAATGACAGCAACAGCTGGTGGTACACGGGAGGAGTGGACAAGCGGGGCATGACAGAACACCCCCCTAAAGGCACAAACTCCGGGCGCACCTAAGGGAAGTGAGGAACAGGACCGGGGACGCGGGATCTGGAAAACAAAGCACAACACCTACAGAAGACACAAAGGGACCACATGGGAACAAAGGCACAGAGGGATGGGGAGGAAACACAGGAGGCACAAAGGGACCGAAAGGCACAGAGAGACAGGGGGCACAAAGGCAGGGGGCATGGAGGCAAAGGGCGGGGGGAAATGGGGAGCCGAAGGGAACCCCGGCAGGCAAGGGGCGGAAGCCGCAGGGGCAGCAGGCATCCGTGAGGCCGAAGCCGGAGGGACCCTCAGCGTGCGCAAGGAGGGAGCAGGACGGAATGATGACGGGGGCAAGGAGGAAGACGGAGGGGAGGACGGAGCTGCAGCCGTGGCAGGCGAAGGCAAAGCCGCAACCGACGAGTCAAAGACGGGGGACCTGCAGTCGACCAACGAGTCATCAGAGGTGGAACCAGAGGCAATGGCTGAGCTGAAGCCAGGGGGACCGCAGGCTACCACCGAGCAGGAGCTGGAGGACCCGCAGGCAACCACCGAGCCGCAGCCAGGGGAATAGCAGGTGAGCAAGGTGTCCCCTACCTTTCCGGGAGACTGAGAGGCGGGGGGCTGGCCGGGATCTGCCCTGCTGTGATGGTGGGGGAGACACTGGGGAAATCAGGGAAATCCCAGAGGGAGCCCACTCAAGTTCCCACTCCAACTCCAGTATGGAGGCAGGAACAGTGGTCTGGCAGTTAGGGACCTCTTCGGGACAGGGTCTGGGGCCATTGAGGACTGGGCAGGAACCACGGGGGACTCTGGTGATGAAGCCAGGGCCACAGGGACTGCGGGCAGCAAGGCATAGGCTCAAGCGGAACCACTGGGGTGGAAGCGGCAGGCACGGGGACCACTAGGGGTGAAGCAGCAGGAGGCATGGGGACCTCTGGAGGTGACGAAGCAGGAGGCACTGGAGGAACTGCTGGCACGGGAACCACAGGGGGTGCTGCAGGAACTGCCGGCATGGGAACCATAGGGAGTGAAGCTGCAGGCACGGGAGCCATAGGGAGCGAAGCTGCAGGCACAGGAACCACAGGGAGCAAAGCCATAGGCATGGGAGCCACAGGGGGCACTGCCCGTTTTGGGAACTTAGGGACCCGAAGAATGGAGTCCCAAACGGACCTGGCCCCTTTAAGGGCCAGGCGTGTACCGGATAAGGGTTGCGCTGTTGATTTTGGCAGCAAAGCGGCTGGCAGACTGTCGGGGCAGGTGGTAGCAGGAGCAAACACTGTCGGGCTCAGAATCGGGAAGGGGTCCTCCTGACATTTGGCAGGGGAAGCAGCAGAGAGTGAGACAGCCCCTAGGAAGACCTTGTTTCCCTGCCCGTGTTTTCTCTGATTTTTCTTCCGCCTTCCTGTGGTGGACGGCGGTACTTGGAGTACCTCTGGTAGCTCCGAGAGTGGACCACATGGCAATCTGCTGGTGAGGGCTACCTTCCACATGTTTGCTTCTGTGACCCTGCTTCTCAGCCGCCACAAGTTGTCGTGCACCTCCCCCGCGAGGTGCATGTCTCCGGGCAGGGACTTCTCCTCTAAAACGTCCCTGCTCCAGTGGGCTATAACCAGAAGCAGGGGATCCTCCCAGACTTCGGGCTGGGCAAGCCAGTATAAAACTTTATCAACTAGACCCAGGTAAGAATCCTCGGTCTGGGGGGTTACTTGTTTTGAGTCCAGTCATTCTGTCACGTATGGCCAGGAAGCAGGTGACGAAAGCCGTGAATGAGAATCAAAAGGGTTTATTCCTGGGGAACTCCAACACAAGGATATGTAACTTCAATGACTGGACTGGAGAAACAAACTGAAACGTGGACTACTGTAAATACATTGAATTAATGACAGCAACAGAAAACAGCTGGTAAACACAGGGATTCCACATGGAGTAGATGAGGGGTCGTGGCACATGGGAGGAGCGGACGAGCGGGGCATGACACTTGAGGTGTTAGCGGGTGCTAGACTATACAGCTTTGCATCGCTAATACCACTCTTCAATCAGTGGAATGTTGCAGGGTGGTGCATCCCACGGGCACAATGGTGGCTGGAATCCTAGTACACACTAGAAAGGTGAGAGATACTGTAACTGGTTTGGTCAGTCCTATGTTCATCATTACCAATGAATCTGCTAGTCCACTGGCTGTAGGGAGTTTCGGGAAAGGAACAAGATGACACATCTTGGAAAGGAAGTCTGTAACAGCAAGAATTACCATGGTACTTTGGGAGGTTGGGAGATCTGTAATGATGTCCATACTGTAGCTACTATAAGTGACCACGGTCTGGACAGGATCGGGAAAGGTTAGAGTAGCCTGGTGGGTTGCAGCTTGGATGATTTCAACTGGGAGCAATCAGGCTAAGAGGCTACAGTAACCTCCACCTTCTGATGCCAGCCTGGCCACCAATATTGTTGTGCAACCAGCCGCAGCATGGTGGAGACTCCTAGATAACCTGACCTGTGCAATGTGTGGACCCACTAGATAGTAGCAGAGTGAAACTGAGATGGCATGTAGCTCTTATTAGCGGGGCAACAGGAGATGGAGTATGTTAACGATTTGCAGCTTGGATTAACTCATTGAGTGACCACACCACCGGAACCACAAAGTAGGAGGGAGACAGGATAGGAGAGGGGTGTTCTTCCATGTTCAGTGAGTCAAATTGCTGGGACAAGGCGTTCTTAGAGCCAGGTAAGTAGGAAAACGTTGCAAAATGGATAAAGAACAGGGACCAGTGAGCTTGTCTGGTGTTCAGCCTCATTGCATTCTGTATATACTCTTGGATGTTGTGGTCGATGTACATGATAAATGGGCGCTTGGCTCCGTCTAACCAGTGGCGCCATTGAGAGCCAACTTTATTGCCAGCAGCTCCTGGTTACTCACATCATAATTATACTCGCCAGGAGAGAGCTTCTTTGGAAAATACGGACATGATTGTCGGCGACCTGTCACCTAGTGTCATTGTAGTAGGACAGCATCTACTCCCACATCTGAGGTATCAACCTTTACTTCAAATAGGATTTCTGGATCAGGCTGGCAAAAAGTTGAAGCAAAATAGAATGCCTTTTGCAATTTGTGGAAGTTAACGGAGAAACCAACATACTGAAATTCTGGATAAATCTATGATAAAAGTTGTAGAAGCCCAGAAATTGTTGCAGCTTTTTCTTTGTTCAAGCAATAAAATCTAGAGCAAGTGATTAACCATTGAAGTACTTCGTGGACATAGTGAATGTGTTGCTAGAGATTGGAAGAATATAATAGAATATCATCAATATAAACTACCATGAATTTATTACTCATTTATTAAACTGGCCAGGACTTCAATTCTAAAACTTTGGAATATTGACAGACTGTTGACTAGAGTAGGGAGTAAACGACATCTTCCATTCGTCTCCTTCCCGAAACCATATCAAGTTATAAGCACTCCACAAATCCAGTTTAGTAAGTTCCATAGCTGAAGGGATAAGGGGCAATGGTTCCCTTTGTTTACTTGTGATTGCATTGAGCAAATGATAATCCACACAAGGTCCCAACCCTCCATGCTTCCTTCTTAACAAGGAAGAAACCAGACATCACCAGAGAGGTGGATGGGTTGATTATACCTTCAGGGTTTCCTTGACATAGGTGTTCGCAGCTTCCTCCTCTGGTTGTGACAAGGAGAAAAGCTGTCTTTTAGGAAGGGGGGGCATTCTTGGAGATCAATGGAGCAATCACAAGCCTAGGATGGAGGGAGCTAAAACAATTGGGACTTACTGAAGACGTTCAGGAATTCATGGTATTCTGGAGGGATTGCTGTCAGCACCTCAGGTTCTGAACTCTCTATGAAAGAAGTCTTAAATAGCATGGACATCACATGAAGCATTCAGGGGATCAGGAGGACAACTCACTTGAGCACCAATCGATCTGGGGGTTGTGATCACAAAGCTAGGGATATCCCAGAATAATGGGATTTTGAGCAAAGCGAAAAACAATTTAAGATGTTCCCTATGAATCAGCCCCACTTGAAGAGTCAATGGGGCTATCCGATGATTGACCTTCTTTATGGCAGGAACGCACCAAGCAATCCTGAAGGGAATGTGGAGACTCCCCACAATAGAGGCATCGCTGTTGCTCTTCCTCTTCAGTCAGTGGATTGCGACTGAGCTGCATGGGTTCAGGCTTTTCCGTGGAAGGGATGGAACCAGATGTTTGTGTTTTGGTCTCACCATGGTGACGACAGCAATCACGGATGATGTTGTGGTAATGAATAGCCGAACATATTCGTCAAAGGTAAAAGTCTCCCCTCAAGAAACAAACTCATCCTGTAATTCTGGAGCCAATGCGTGTTGGTAGGGGATTGTTGTCTGGCCATTTAAGACCAGCAGCAATCGTCCGGAACTCGAATGAGAAATCCGAAGTGGTGTTTGTGACCTCCATCAAGGCTTAGTCTCCTAAGCTACGAGCCACGGATGGGCGATCAAATACAGTACCTCACAGAAACCTGGTTGGAAGTCCCACATGGAAGTCAAGAGAGTGGCCTACTCACTGTCAGCAGTGATATAAGGAAACAGACTCGGGCTGAAAAATGTTCAGGATGTTCATCCATGTAAAGTCCACACTGCATAAGAAACGAACAGCACTGGTCTGGATTACCATTGTACTTTTCTGAGAGTGCCACTCTTCTGAGAGCAGCAGTGTATCCCGCCATACACTGCTGCTGACAGCCGACAGGGAAACTCGGGAGCCTTGACCCTGGATCATCTGTTGCACCAATGCGGTGGGTTGATTTACTTGGTCTTGTAGCTGCTGCTGCGTCTCCGTGGGATTCATGTTCAGACGGCGAAGCATTCACTACCAGGAGACAGGAGGGACAGTGGACCCAGTTACGGGAGACCGAGTGTTTTACTGGAAAGTCTGAGCAAACAGTACCCAAATCACAAAGCAGGAATTTTAGTCATAATGGGTAATCCTGATGGATCGGAAGCCGAGAAGGTCAGTCCTACAAAGATCCACGAGACAAGTAAACACATCAGGAAGAACAGGCAGACAGAGATGAGCAGGGCAGGAGCAGGTAGGGCATTAGACACGAGAGACAGGGTTATTCAAATGCTTGGTATAGTTCATCGGACAACAATACTTTGCACCAGATGGGTGGGGCAAATGGTTTTAATAAAGCGGTGATTTCTGCTCAGTTTGCAGATCCTGCCCCTTCGGGAATGACAGTCTGATATATTATAAAAATATTTTAGATTTTGTAATTCTGATTTAAAAGCAAGAGTGAGAAGGGGAAAGGGGGACTGAACAAACAGAGATGGCATCAATACTGGTAATTGGGATGATATTAATTTTACTTCTTTGCATAGGGTTGCGCTTACACCGAATCCAAAGTATGTTTAATATTATAACATGTAACCAAATATGTCAAATCAATGATTTGTTCAAATATTTTTAAATCCTCTATCTTGGGTCCTATTCTGCAGATAACAATGTGAAGTACATGGTGTCTGATCAACTTCAGTATTTTAACTATGCACTTCTAATTATATGGCTGGATAATGATGCTTTGCCTATGAATACCACAAATCTCACACAAATTCTCACTCGGCAAATTCATGGCTAACATTATGATGGTGTTGGTGCATGATTGCATGTGGTTCCCATTTTGTTTAGAAATTTATTAGACCAGGGTTGCAGATGACTTTTGGAAAACCAAGCCAGTGTATATCGTTGCCCAAAACAAAGAAACTTGATGTCATTGAGGTTCACTACAGTCCACCTATTCATCAGTGTCACACACTGGCCTATGTTTGTGGTGGACCTGTGTTCCCCTGAGAAATGCAAAAGTCTGCCAGCTGAGCAGATCTATTTAAGGGGGATTAAACCTAGGCTACATTTAGGTTTATGCCTTTCTTGGACCTTGCTTGTGATATTCTTAAAAAGAATAATAAGAATTCATAATGTTTTTAATAATAAATCTTAATACGATAGTGTAGTTATTAATTGATAATACATGGAAAAATTTCCAAAATAACACCTAAAAAGTATTCTTGGTAACACTTTACTTAACCTTGCTGTTGTGTTAGGGTTAGCACTGACCCGTTTGCAAGTATAAAATGAATAAAACACCACACAAATTTGTGTATTTCATCAAGTTTTTCATTTTGTCAGGAACCTCTATTAAAACAAAATAAATAAATAAAAAATTCACTAGGCAAGGCATGCCCAGACATGTAAGGCAAGATAGGACCAATTCAGTTTATTTATGTAATTCTGTTGTGGTTTATTTTCCCATTATTTTTTTATTGAAAACGAGAGGTATGCTGCCAAAAGAGAGGCCCAGAAAGCCACACCAAAAATATTAAAACAAATCTTTTCATGGACAAGGAAGGTCTAGCAAGGTAACCAAGAGGTAAGAAACAAATGGGATGATAATTGTTTTGAGGGCACCGACCCATTTAATATAAAACATAGGAACAGAAAACTTTGACAAACTTTGTCATTTGACAAAGGTTAAGGACATGTTTTTAGCAATTTCTAAACACATTCATAATGTATTCATAAATCATTATAAACATGGATATAAATATTTATAAAAAAGCACATTATAGCCATGTTTATTATGCTTTATGACTGCCTTATGAAGCTCTCATCTTTAATACACTATAGATATAATACAGTACAAAGTATCTTTTGCTTATACCGACCATTGAACAATATCTTGAGTAGTCAAACAATTTACTTTAAAATGTTTTGGAAAGAGATGTGTAATATCTCAAATATGAACAGGAACTATTAATCACTAATCACTGTCAAGAATGTGGGGAAACAAAATTTTAGAAAGGAAATACAAGTCTCCCCTCCATATATCAAGCTCCAGGGCTTTCTTTTAATGAGTGGTATGTGGAGATACGGAATGTCGCCTCTGACTGTGCGTATGCCTTCCTACTTTTATGTCCTTTTCTGAAATATATCAACAGCAATGACACATTGGCCCTGATCCCACAGCAATTATGACAGACACTAGGATCTTCATGTGAATCAGAGAAGGAGCGACCAAAAGCATCCGATGAAAACATCAGCAGCTATAACCGTGTGGTTAGGGCCTTTTTGACTGAGGCACTTCCAGGCCAGCTGAGGGAACGATTTATCAATGCAAACTTAATAAAGTTATTTGAATCTAACTAAAAATCAATATTTCATTACCAAATTGTTAGCGAGAATGAAGAAAGATTGCTGAGGCTGGCCGCCCTACGTTAGAGGAGAAGCGTCAGGGTCCTCGATGCAATGACGGGATGATTCATGGGCCTCGACCGGGGGAAGGGTGTCGGAGGACGAATGCTGAAAACTAGGAGGGCCAGCTCCTTGGTGACCTTGGTAAGGAGGGAAAAATATATATAAGAAATGAAAGCGACTGTCAACTCCCAACAGGCCAAGATCAGGCCATAAATCACAGAGGAGCTTGAGAGTGTGGGGTTATTGCGAGAGAGAAAAGGTGTGGGGGTTTTAACCCTTACAACTGCTAAGCCATGTTTCTGTCTAAAAGGGGGGTAAATATATGCTTTTGGGGTTTTCTGGATCCTCAGAGGGTTGACAGTCATCTGTGGGTCGGACCATGTACCCCCTCTCGCTACATCAACATAAGGCAGTAAATATCACATATATTTTGGCTTTAGAATTTATGTTCGCCGTAGACCCTGTTTCTTCACTGAATATTCATAAGCTCATTCAATGTAAAGTCTCATCACATATACAGAGAAACAGATCTGGGAGATACTTTAGCAATGCTAAGGACACATATGACTAGGGATAGTCTCTGCCATTTCCTCTGTCTACCTAAACTCTCGTGATGGCACAAAAACAGACCAACCTATTAAGTGGAAATATGGATTTTGCTCTGCATCATTTCACCACTGAGCAAAACAAAGGCCCGTGCGCGACTGTTAACGCGCCGACAGTCAAAGGGTCTGCATTTAATGTTGGCTCCAGCTGTTCTGCTTCTAGACGCACCCCCACCTCAAAGTGAAGAAAAGCCCATTTTTACCCACATCAGCAGCATTCCGGAATCAGGAATTGTCATTCCTACCATAGGCTTTGAAAGCATCTCTTTGCCAAGCCTTTAGCGTGGTGAGATTCTGATGCGCCAAAGCTTTTTTCTTTTTTTTTTTTTTTGCCTGCCTGTTTACAGAAAAGCCTCAAAATTGCACGGCTTCCAGAAACATACCTGTCAATGCGGAGGGTGTAAGAGAGTTAAACGACTTTGTGTACAGTTCAGCATCGCCATTATTTATTTATTGAAAGGGGTATGAGTGACACAGCCTGGCAGCCTCAATCCTATTAGTTTTCCACCCTTGTGACAGCCGTGTATCACGCTAACAGGGAGCAGAGGATGATCAGAAGAACCTGCTAACGTCTTAACAATAAAGGCACTGTACTCCGACGCTGTCGCAATAAATCTCACACGAATCCTCACTCGGCAATAACTGTGAGATGGTCATCATAATTAAACAGAGCCACATAATCTATTAAGAATATAACATGCAGTCATGGTTAATGATTTAGTCATTGGTTGTGATTTTGGGGCCAGTGCATGACACAGTGGTTTAGGACCCTGTACCTGTAATCAGAAGGTTGCTAGCTCAAATCCTAGAGTCAGCAGACTGATTGAGTCACTCTTTGGCTTCTGAGCAAGTTACTTAAGTTTCTGCTAGGACTGGCTAACTCTGCTTCCTCTCAAACTTTTTTCACTTTGAATAAAATCATTTGACACTGGATGGAATGTCAGGCCATTGACGGAAACTCACACACTACAAGCAATAGAGAGATGCCTGTAGAACAGGGCTATTCAACTCAGGCCCTCAATTCCAAATCCAGGCCTTGTTTTCAGTTCCCCCAGGTAGTTAGTTTAATAATTACTGATTCTGATTGGTCAGAGGCTTCACACCTGACTCACAGGTGAAGGAAGGCTGGAAAATCAGCAGGCCCCTGAGGATCGTGTGTTGAATAGCCCTGCTGTAGAATGTGGGTGAGTATGTAAAGCAACATGCATAGAACATACAAACAATAAGCGCAAGATTCCAGCCTCAAACTCCATAGGTATTTTTGACACTATTGATATAAATTTTTTTTTGCATTTTTTCTGCGGTTTTCTTTGTTTCCATGTAATATTAACTGCATAATCAGACACACAGGTGGAGTAGTGAGACTCTTCCCTCCTGCTTGCCTGCCTGCTCTCTGTCTTTCATACTTATCGAATCATGAGTGTCGTTACTCCTGCAGCGAGTGGGTACGACAAAGTCCCGAAGTGGCCAGGCAGAGATGGAACTAATAAATAAACAAACGGTACTCACTAAAGAAGTGCATCACATTCAGTTAAGAAATGTCACAAAAACAGATTTATAGTCTCGTTCTGGTATATTATTCTAGGCTGACAGTATTAATCATTCATGCTTCCCTCTTTCATTTGTCTACCTGCCCATGGATTATTGAAAGAGAAAACAACAAGTAGAAAAGGCTATAGGAGCCGAATCAAAATGTCAAGTTTGTTTTTACTGTCACATGTATGTAGACGGGGGTCAAGGGCTTCAATTATTTCTGCAGGTATACATTGGTATTACATGAGAGGTTAAGTCACCCCCAGCTGTTTACTTGCAGATTTGAATAGGATTGTTATTCAATTCTACATCCCTGACATGAAACACGGCATTTAAAGCCATGGAGCCGAAACCATTATGTCAGTGGCTTAAAATATGAACAGGATGATTGCGACATGCCGCCGAGGCCCTGTGACTTCAGCTGGGGCATCGCTGGCTTCACCTGTTTCCTTGTCGTTCTTTGCACCGATCTGTGTTTGCCGCTTATGACGTGAGTCATGGTGCCGCAGAGTGAGCTGTAGCAAGAGGACCTCAGTGATGTCAAAGTTCTCTCGAGCTTTTGTAATGGTTCGGATAATCCAGAATTTATACCGGCGTCAGAGTGATATGTCGCGTGGGAACACTTACGGTACGGGTTCCGTGGTGCTCTCATACTGCTCGTAGACCTCTGGAGAGATCCTGCCAAATCTCGGGCTGCCGTTGATCCCCTTTATGGAAATCAAAATGCTGTAGTGAGGATGTCACGCAGATGTGTAAGTATACTGTATGCAGCTGACTTGGTATCATAAGGTATAAGGTGCGTTATTTATAGGAAATGTGATTGGTACCATGGAGACTGCCTGGAAATGTCCCTCTCAAATTTTCCATCCATCCATCCATCCATCCATCCATTATCTACCACTTTTCCGGGTCGGGTCGTGGAGGCAGCAGTCTAAGCAGGGAAACCCAGACTTCCCTCTCCCCGGCTACTTTATCCAGCTCCTCTGTGCATCCATGGGCAACTCCAGTGTGGAAGAGGGTCCAACCCCCCTCAAGGAAACTGGTTCCAGAACCCAAGCTGTGCGTCGAGGTGAGCCCGACTATATCTAGTCGGAACTTCACAGCCTCGTGCACCAGCTCAGGCTCCTTCCCCACCAGAGAGGTAACATTCCATGTCCCTAGAGATAGCTTCTGCAGCGGAGGATCAGACCTCCAAGGTCCTCGCCTTTGGCCACTGCCCAGCTCACATTGCACCCGACCGTTATGGCCTCTCCTACAGGTGGTGAGCCCATTGGAGGGGGCACTCACGTGCCTTCTTTGGGCTGTGCCCGACCAGGCCCCATGGGTGCAGGCCTGACCACCAGGCGCTCTCCATTGAGCCCCACCCCCAGGCCTGGCTCCGGGGGAGGCCCTGGTGACCCGCATCCAGGCTGGTTAATGTTTGTATTCATCATAAGGGGTCTGATGAGCCACACTTCGTCTGGTTCCTCACCCAGGACCTGTTTGCCTTGGGTGACCCTAACAGGGGCATAAAGCCCTGGGCAACTTAGCTCCTGGGTCATTGGAACACGCAAACCCCTCCACCACGATAAGGTGTCGGCTCCAGGAGAGGCCTCTCAAAATTTCATTGTGAACTATAAGCAATTTTCAGTTCAAAGCGAACCCACATTAACAAAACATGCAACAGAATGTATAATTACCATATATCCTCCATACATCAATCTTCTACTGACCATGACAATTATAAGGCTAATTTAAATAAGCTTCTACCCCCCAAGTTCTATAGCATTGTTTTATCACTGAAAGGACCTGGTAATGCTGATTTTGGGGAAAACTGAAGTGTTAAAATTGTGATCAAAGAAACCTGCGGTGAGTTACTTCAGTTCTACTTCTAAGTTAGTTTTTTTGTTACCATTTAAGAGTAGCAAACAATACAAAATAATATAACCCTCAATTTTGTCAGATATTTTCATTCATTCCACCTTTTCACATTTTAATATGTGAATAAATATACTTTAAAAATGACGACAATGACGTGTGTGATTTTTGTGTATAGCCAGACACATATAGATATTAATATGCATGTGGGCACAGCAGAGGACGCACAGCCAGCTAGCCAGTCCTCCCCTCAGAAATATGGATTGATAAGAAACTTCTAAATGCCATTAATTGACACATTTTCTCCTCAGCTGACAGAAGGGAGTCGGGAAGGTCAGCACACAGCAGTGAAATATGACTGTCATTAAGGGGAGGAAATGGATCTGCTATTGATCCACTTACAGCAGGCCGGACCGTCCGGGCTTTTCAGGTGCTTATCTGCGGGGGGTTTACCTTAAAGCAGGCCTGTGGGGTGGTGTGGCTGGAAGCGCACAGAGGCCTTTCTGCTCGTGATACATGTGTGACATTTAGGTTTGGGCATTACATGCATAGTTACTGTCATGAGAACTATGTATTATACTAGAATGTTATCTCCTCTGTATAAGGTATACAGAAGTATGAGTTTTCCCGTTGTTGATAAATACAGTAATTGAAATATTAAGAAAAAATATTATCATATTTAGGAATTCAAGAGTCATTCATCAAGAATATTTATACAGCAATAAATACACATAAAATGACTGCAGATTTACTGCACTTTCTCGCTAAATGTATTAAGCCAGGTGTTTACAGTACCTGAAACATTTACACAAGGATGGTAACAGCTCTTTGTTAATGTCAAGCATTTTATTTTTGGCTATGGCTATTTAAAGAAGCAAAAAAGAAGAGAGAGCTAATTGTTTTGCGGCTAAATATATGTAGCTGCTGCAGAGCTACAGCAGGAATGGTTATTTTTTTCAAAGGATGCTGGGAAAACAAAACTGTATGCAAACATTACTGGCTCTGGGTGAAATCGAGCTCCAGGGAGAGCTTTCTTTAAAGTACTTTATGTTCATTGACAGTGGTAGAGGAGAGCTGGTTAATTTAGACTGAATATTACGCTACATAACCACTTGACATTTAACTTGAAAAATGACTTTATGCTTCACCTGTCAGCAGGCCTGTTCTCACCACGAAAGTGAGTACAGGGGAAAATATCAGATTTTTTTCCCATTTTCTGACGCTATTAGATGTTACTTCTTCCATACTTAAACAGTCCACAGGGGCGCAGACATCTGTTTGGTATGCATGCTGCAAACTGCACAACATTTAACAATACTGGCAGGTCGTACAAAGGTAAAATGATGGAAAGTAAGGCAGAGCACCCTATCAGGATATGGTATTTTACCAAAATGTAAGCAATGCAATTTTTGGATGGTTATTCTGCTGTGTAGCAGAAATCTGTGCCTTAACAAAGATGCACATTTTGAAAGCTCTTGAGCAGGTTAATGTAGCCCATTGAAAATGGGGTGATGTAAATACTGGGGGATACAAAAAATGTCAAAGAATAGGAAAGGTTTTCAATTTTAGTGTAATTTCCCAGTTTGATGGATGGTACATGGCAGGGGTGATTCTAGGATTTGACCCTTAGGGGAGCTTTGAAGAAATATGGGACATCACCCTGTATTGTGTGCGAAAATTCCCAACAGTCCACTACCTTTATTTAGGAAAATAATTTTTCAGGGGGGCTATGACAAAAAATAGGGTCTAGAATCACCTAAGATATATAGAAATATATACACAAGTGCTTGTGTGTGTAAACTAAACACACATAAACAAAATTACTGTTTGTGGATCAAACTAGATCCTGCAAAGCCAAGATGTGATTTGAAGCGAAGTCAGTATCGGCGAGTAATGGCGCGAATCTGGCACCATTCCTCCGAAAAGGAGGAAGTGATGAGGCAGGGACCATTTGTCGTAGGTGCCAGAAGGGCAGATGCTCAGTGGGATTGATGCCGGGTGACTAGAAGGTCCAGGGAACATGGTGACAGATCACTCCGTCCTCGTCGTTCTCAAACCTCCTATTAGCAATGTGTACTCTACGGATTGGACCGTTGTCCGCCTGGATGGCTCGCGTCCCGGCGGGAGCAGAGTGCTGTATCGAGGTGCGCAGACGATGGGTTGGGGCGGCGATCTGATAAGCTGCATTAAGCCTGCATTCTAATGGAGTGTGTTGACCTGCTCCGTGCCATCTCACAGCAGTATTAGGCTGCCAGAACCTTTACCTTTTTCACTGCTAAAACCACTGGGCGTAAACACATAAGAGGCGCACCAACATAGTATAGAAACAAACACAGCATTAATGATGATCATTAGGGTCCAGGAAGAGGATGGCTGTATGGGTAGATTAACTATTGTGCATTACTGTTCTTGTTTGTTTGTATTCTTCTTTTTGTTCAAGTGGATCATCACTTTCAAACGAAAATGCAATCTATTTTGATAACGGGAGTATGAGCTTTAACTCAGAAGTTTAACAGCACTCGTGCACCTCTAACTCGCTCAAACCTTTAAAATCCAATTTGTGATTAGTGAACTGCTTTGTAGCTCACGTGAGAGAAGTTCCGAGCAAGTGATGGTGGGACTATTGACATAACCATTATTTTCTCACTAATCAGGGCTCCCAGGTGCCTGATTAGAAAACAATAACATAATGTATTGGTCACCTGCCCTGGAAACTGATAATGCAGGATCAGGCTTTGCTAATTGTCATGACCATCAGGTACCAAGGAGAAATGAACACAAAGCAATATCCACAAAAAAAACAAGCTTCAACGATTATCAAGAAGCACTGAATAAGTGTTCATTTATCTCGGATAGGGTTAAAATGTAGCCCACCCACATATATGTATGTGAATTCACAGTAGCATCAACAGAAATATCTATCAACAAAGTATCACAGTAGTGATAGGTCTTAAAAGACCTGCATAACAGATTAAGAATGCAACTGATCAAACTACTAGGGCTAGTTACAAACGAGAGGAGGCCATTCGGCCCATCAAGCTCGTTTGGGGAGAAATTAACTAATAGCTCAGAGTTGTTAAAATCTTATCTAGCTCTGATTTAAAGGAAACCACGGTTTTAGCTTCTGCTACACTAGCAGGAAGACTATTCCATACTCTAACTACACGCTGTGTAAAGAAGTGCTTCCTCAAATTTGTTTTAAAATGTTGTCTTGCTAATTTCCACTTATGGCCACTAGTATTTAAACTAATATTGAAATAGCCATTTGGCTGAACAGCATCCAGACCTGTTCGAATCTTAAACAATGTTTTAAAGGACATAAAATTACGGACTGAAGAAAATACAGATACCCAGTAACGTCATACACAACTGTGACCCATCCTTAAATAATTTTTTATGAACAGCATCCCTGTTACACTGAGAATTCTGAGGTCTGTTATCGATAGATTCTACCTTTATTGCATAAGTTCACTTTCCACGCATTGGACAACGGATGGTTAAAAAAAAAAGTTTGCTTCCTAAAAAAAAATAATTGCAGCTTGATTGTATCACACAGGAATACAGGAATTTTGAGAAGCACGAAACTTTTAACGAGTACCGTTGTTAATCACCTTCCGGGCTGAAATTGTTTTGTTTTTCATTTTCTTTTGTTCTGAATGTCTGGTGCATCTCTTCTGTGTCCAAAAATAGCCAGGCAGCATCGATGGGGTCCAATTGCCCTGATACGTCTCTCCATTGTGGGAACATCCTTATCACCTCTGTGTGTAAAGCAAAGCCCATGCCAGCCCCTGTCTTTCCCTGTAATCATAAATCACTCAGGCTTTTCTGCATTCAAGCCATTAACTTGGGACGTTGAGGCAGGCTTCATACCAACAGTTATTGAAGGGTGGACAAAAATAAAAGATTTCACAAAACTGTATGTGACACGTTAATTTTAAGGTGATTTCCATGATCAGCAGTGCAAAATCTACAGTACAAGATGCACCCAAATGTGAAGAAAAATCTTTGTTGTGCAGTGATATCATCACCATGGCTAAAGATGAGTCTTTGTGCAACAGGCTTCCTGTGAGGCGGCAGGCGAGGTGTCCAGGGAGCCGCATTATGAAGCATCATTTCCACAAGTCGTGAAGTGTTTTGCTGGCAGAAACCAGCGTATACTGCCTTCCATTACGAACATGCTGGGGACCCCATGGGAAGAAAGGAGTCTGGGTACACTTAGAGTAGATAGCCATCAGAAAACAAATGGCAAATGGCTTCTGTCTCCAAGCTTATAAACATGAAATAAGTATGGTTTCATTTGGAGGCTGTGCAACAAACAGCTGGCTTATTGGGTAGTTAGGACAATGCTGGAGGAACATTGAGGAAGAACATTAAGGAGGTAATTACTTAATAAGATCTCTCATGAAATCATACAATATGAATATAGTGGTTGTGGGTGATCTGTAAAAGTGTTGATGCTTCTGTCATATTGTCATTTTATAGGTCGGCTATGTTATGCAGTATAACAGTAACATATCTATTACACGTCTTAGGATGTCTGTACGTTTTCATAAACACAGTCACCCCTTAGACCCATTCTCCCTCTCTTTAATCAAACTTTAATCAAATGATTTTCTTTTTATCTGTGCAGTTACAGTGATATACACCAGTGCTACTGATCCTTCACCATGCGGTAGACAAAACTAGTACTGTATGTAACAGCTTACTAGTACGGAACTGTTTTTAAGTAAAACAATGCAACCGCCACATACTTAAAATCCATTAAATGAAGTTAAAGTGCTCAATTCCTGCTACATTATTCATTGGTCAGTCCCTCTACATGTTTCTTCAAAGGCAAACTTTTTTTTTCCCCGAGGTGGCAGATCCTCCTCTGAAGTGCTTTACTTCTTTCATCAGATAAGGGTTTATGTTCGGAGGGTACAGCAACATTGCAGGTGACACTGCAGATGGTGATTCTCCCCAGACTCCCATCTTGAGCTGGTGCTGCAGCTGGCAGAGTGATCCCCCTGCCCCCCCCCCCCATCCTCTCCCTCAGCCAATGCGCCGCGTCGCTGAAGACACCCAGATGTAGGAGTTACTAATCTCTCTCCCAGGGCGTTCTGCTGCATTGGGCGTCAATGTCAGTGACAGGCAGCTGTCAGAATCGATCGCTGTCAGAGCTCTGTGTGAAGAAAGCACAGCGGCAATGAGGGGCTGAAGTGTCAGAGGCACTTGGGGGTCTTTATAGACACCTTGCGGCTGAGGTTCAAGACAGCCTGGAATATTGTCTCTCAGCAACTTCAACGACCACACACCCTGAAACATGCTATGTCCTCCAGGCAGTATGCCTGTGCGCTGAATAACTGAGCAGATCACCCCCAAGAAGAAAACACACACCGTGGAATTTTCTGGAAGTTTCTTCTTCTGCTCCTTCGTCATCTTCTTCTTCAGAATAATAATAATAATTATTATTATTATTGTTGTTGTTGTTGTTATTATCTACTATTACAAAATGTCTTTACATGTTCCTACTGTAATTCAGAGGTTTAGTAATTTTGTGGCCCTTTGAAGGCCAGATGCTGTCCATAATAAATGACTGTGAAATTCCTCTGTGCCACAATTTCTCTTGAAAACCACAGGAAGTGGAAGTGGTGAAGCCAAGGTGTGTGCATGTGTGTGCCTGGGAGGGGGGGTCTTTACAGGTCATATCTATGCTCATCACTAGCCCCTTACTAGGCATTGCATGTTTACTGAAGTTTAAGCGTAAGTCGATAAAGTGCAAGGTTATTATGGAACTTGGACAGGTGTCCGACATCTCTGCAGCTTCAGCGAATAAACAGAGCCGATGTCAAAGGCTGCTGCAGGTTCAACGAGGAAGCAGGACGGGCGCCCGAGGGCACTGAATGCTCAACGAGGAAGCAGGACGGGCGCCCGAGGCCACTGAATGCTCAACGAGGAAGCAGGACGGGCGCCTGAGGCCACTGAATGTTCAACAAGGAAGCAGGACGGGCGCCTGAGGGCACTGAATGCTCAACGAGGAAGTAGGATGGATGCCCGAGGCCACTGAATGTTCAACGAGGAAGCAGGACGGGCGCCCGAGGGCACTGAATGCTCAACGAGGAAGCAGGATGGACACCTGAGGCCACTGAATGTTTAACAAGGAAGCAGGATGGACACCCGAGGCCACTGAATGTTTAACGAGGAAGTAGGATGGACGCCCGAGGGCACAGAATGCTCAACTAGGAAGCTGGACGGGCGCCCAAGGGCACTGAATGCTCAACGAGGAAGCAGGACAGGCGCCTGAGGGCACAGAATGCTCAACTAGGAAGCTGGACGGGCGCCCAAGGGCACTGAATGCTCAACGAGGAAACAGGACGGGCGCCCAAGGCCACTGAAGATTAAGGAATAAGGAAGCAGGACAGCCGAGGAGCGGCTGCTGCAAGTTAAGTAAGGAAACAGGACGGGGAACAAAGACTGCTTCGGATTCACTAAGGAAACAGGACAGGCTGGCACGGCATTCCATATGGGAAGGCAGGCGTACCAGCTAATGATGCACTGAAACGGCCCATCTGTGCAGCTTGCAGCTGTTTGGACTCATCGAATTATTAGCTCTGTTCGTTCGTGCAGCTTAGGATTTTATGACATTTTAGTATCTTGGTTTACTATTGTGTGTGTGTGCGTGTGTGTGTGTGTGTGTGAGCAGGTTTACCTATCCTTATGGGGACACAATGCCCCCATAACGTGATAAATATCAGTTTTTTCCCCTTATGGGGATCGGTGACTGCTATGAAAAAACTAAAAATGCAAAAACTCTTGTATTTTGTTTGGTTACTTATGGTTATGGTTAGGACAGGGTAGGGGTTAAGGTTGTCATAGTTAGCATTAGCATTTTTCCCATTGAAATGAATGAGTGGTCCCCATAAGGATATGTTTACCCTACATGTGTGTGTGTGTGTGTGTGTGTGTGTGTGTGTGGCTACTTGTATATGTATATATCTGTGTGTTTGTGTTTTATTTCTTAAAAACATCATTGTCATGTTTTAGTCCCCACCAGTAAAATTCTTTTAGTAAACAGCCAAGACTGATAAAACAGAAAATGACTTGATCTGATAGTATTTTTGACTAAATAATGACTCTGGCAATTTGCTGATGATCCAAATCAACCAACTCATAGTACTGTATGAAGGAAATGATATAAAAAAACTGTAAAGATTCGTAAACATCCCACGCATAGCATTAAATATCAGAAAAATATAAGGACTGACCCCTCAATTCATACCGAAGCATTAGGAATGTATTTTACAGAGCTACAAAAACCTTGTGAAGGTACATCGACCTGTGTTCTAAAGATAAGTATTTCAGTGTCACATAGCTGAGTCTTACTGCTGGGTCAGCCAAGCAAAAGATACGGACACTGATTCATTTAGCGTTAGCCTCTGGCGTGTATAAGAACCCCAGCGGTAGCCCAGTTTTAAATAGCCATAAAACCTCTCAACAGATGTTACAAACATTCACTCTGTGTCTTGGGGCAATATTTTCATTGTGGTTTACAGCATATAGAATTTCATTTTGCATATGTCATTAGGATAGCATTCCATACAGGGTGTCTCAGGGAAGGATCTATGTTTGGTTTCAGCATTGATAGGGATCTAACCAGCCCTGAAGCCCCACCCCCTTAAACACACACGGTACGTCCCTACCGTCCATACCCAAATCTACACCCTACGTCTCAGGCCTTCCTGGGATAGGCTTCACGTTTAGGCTCACTACAACCCTATACAACCAGTTACAGAAGACGGATGGATGGATGGATGGATGGATGATATTTTGGCTTCATGTTCTCCCTTCATTCCTTGCAGCTAGATAATGATTATCCATTCCTCTTTGTCGCACTGCTCTTTCGCTCACTGGTGGCGGATGTTTCATAATGGCCATTTAAAGTAATCAATCGTCGTCTTTGAAGTTTGAAGATGAAAGAAGGGCGATGACAGTTAATGTGCCTGTCCTGTGACGTGAACAGCATAGCATAGACATTGCTTTGAAGGCGGGAGCATTTATGCATCAGCTTGGATTTAGCCTGCTTTGAGAGTTGAACTTCCTGCCTGGCATTTCAATACAAAGTCCCTGTTTTGTTTTCTGTGTATTTGCTAGTTGTGTATAACTATCGCCTTTCCTTGCCTTGCTGTTGTGTTTTGTATTCTGTTGTATAACATTAAAAAAAATTTAAATGAAATTGTGTATTGTGCGTAGTCTTTATCTATACTTACATCCTTAAGCACACAGCTAAGTTCCCTAATAATTGTCTTTCTCTGAAAATGACACTGGCGCTCTTTTGTGTTCTGTTAGGTTTCAAAGCCTCTTTTTTTGATTCATTATTCTCCCAGGTGGAAAAAAAGACCAATTTCAACTAAACTTAACACTCTGGCAAGGAATAATGTCATGTCTGACAATCATGCGAAGTGTAATGACACATTTTAAAAAACAATAAGCCCACCAATGGCTCATCATACACTGACAATTTTAATAATATTTTCATAAAAAAAAAACACCAAATACTGCATAATTCTAAAATGTTGTATTAGAATGCAAAATGTTAAGGGGTGATAAAAACTGCTAAAGGGCATTATTAATATTTAATATTTAATTAATATTAGTATTAATTTATTATGAATAATAATAAGTCATTTTATTCTTAAAATGAATTCCCCATTCAAAGAGGGGTGCATGATGTCATGATGTCATCCTGCGCTCTGATTTGTTCTACCTGCTCCTCCTTTGTGGTGTTCCTGTACATTGCTGCGCTCCGGCTCCACTTCTGTTTTGTTTTGACTGTTACTCCAGACCAACAACGCGGGGGGGG
>JAODKF010000022.1:24153693-24167012 GCA_026779585.1 Mormyrus proboscirostris | reverse complement strand
TATGCACCAATGTGTTAAGCTGAAGATGCTGCTCATCAAACACTTACTGTATTTCTTTTTCTATTTCTTCTTTATTGTTCAAATTCTAATATCTTCCATGTCTTTGGCAGCAAATGATGTACAATAAAGGCAGGCCAGTCTTTATTTTCATATAAAATCTAAGATGCCAGCCTCTATCATCCTTTAATTTTTAAAACAGGCCACTGTCCATGCATTTATAAATGCGCCTTCGGATAGCCTACTGACAGTGTGAAATGTGTTTTTCAAAAGCAGAGTGAGAATTGAGGCTCCGATCAGAACAGTGTCCCACATTATATTTGAGTGGTTTTGCTTCATGCCGGACTGTTGAGCGCCATCTGCGGCTGGAGCGCTATGAACACAGACGGGCCTCATGCCGTTAAGGCTCGCGGCTCAGATTTACGGAGAGGTACCAGTACTCTCGTACACATCCGTCCATAATCATTCAGGGTGGCTCGGGGGTAGGTGGGGAGGCCAGAGGGAAGGGAGGATGATGGGTTGGGTGGGTGGGGGGGTGTCAGGTCGAGGAGAAGGGAAAGGACAGAGGGTTAGAGCAGCAACAACGGAGAAGGAAAACGCCAGGATTGGGGGCTGATTTGACAAGAGCCCAATCAGCCTCTCAGGGGAAATATTACCTTCCTCATTATAGGCTGATTGGCCTTGTTTCATCCAAGAAGGGCCAGGCATTCTGCTCGCAGTTACTCTGCTGTGTGTTAATGAAAAGGCAAAATGAATTAACAGGAGTCATAGTTCAGGGAAATCTGCATAGCAGTCTTCTGCGTGGTGAAGCAGAATGAGAAGCTGAACTACAGTATAGAAAGTTAAAGTCGGGGAGTGTGGAACATCCGAGCTGGGCTGAGTTTCAGCCAACTCTCTGCTGTTCTTCAGGAGATTCCGAAGATAGTGATTTTCAGAGAAGATAACGGCCCTCCCAGACTTTCCAAGGGGAACCGCATTAAAACAGCAGGCTAAAGGGGATCGTCACACAAATGAAGATTATTTATTGGCCAGCAGAGCGGGGCGAGGGATGGAGGTCAGATGCGGGTCGCCGGGTCGCGCAGATACAGCAGAGAGTTTGGAATTTGTTTTCACAGGCTTGGTTTTGCAGGCTGCACCTCAGACCAGCTGTATGGGGAGGTGCTGTCACCTCCCTATAGCACCTCCCTACAGCAGGGGACGCGGCGGCTGCCTCCTTTCCCAGCAGCTGGAGTGCTGCGATGGCGTCTGACGAGCAGGGCCAGTGGGTGCGGCACTGCGGCGTTACCTGGCACCCGCAACAGATGCAGGATGTGGGCTGGGGGAGAAGGAACACCCCCACCGCAAATGCACAGTGATGCATGCTCCATTCTGGCCCTGTAACTTTAAGAGAGACACAGCATCAAAAATGCTCAGTCTTGACGTAGTTACATACTCAGAATGCCAGGCTGCTCACTGCAACAAGGACACAAACAAAGCAGGGCAGCTATCATTATTATTACTGATCGAGATGAAGAATTATTTGTACCATAAGTTGGATGGATGGATGGATGGATGGATGGATGGATTTGATTTTATTTACAGGATTCACAGGTTAATTCTTCAAACCCATAATTGCAAATGCATAGCACACAGATGTGTAGTCAGCCCTCTGGATGATAGTGAAAGGTGACTGAAACCAGTAGGCTGGGGGAAACTTAGATTGCCTTCATCTTAATCTGAATGGGAATTTATCCAGGATTACAGACTTAGTCATACGCACATTCTGTTGAATGGTCCCAGCACCGATTCTGGTTTAGCAGAATCTCCAACAGTGCAGTGTCCCTTCAGTACCCTCTCCAGAACTCCAGAACTGGCCACTTGCTTAACCAGACCAGCTCCCAGCCTGTATGGAGGGCTTGGTTGCTGGAAACTGATACGCAGGAAATGTGTTTTTTGCACCACGCTGCTGTTGGTTTTTTCTAATTACCTTTGTTTGTATTCTTATACACATTTGTATAGAATTAAAATAAATAAACTACAAAGTTAAAGCAAAAAAGTTATATATTATTTGGAGCCATTATTTGGGAATTTTTTTTGTTTAATTTTAAAATCTGAAAAAATCACACTTTTTTTAATGAGTGGAGCTGCAAGATCCTTTGCTCACATGCTGGAGGAAAATCTGTGGTGTTAAATGGATTCTACTGTAACGTTTCTGTGATGCACCCGAAGTAACTTTTTGGAATTTGGGTTCTAAAAAATTTACAGAGGTAATTTGTGGTTTATTTTAAGGTATATTTCTTTGAGTTATTTACCACAATATCTTTGTCAAAATTTAGTGCACATGGTACAGCCTTTCTGGGGCACAAAAAAAAAACAATTAGCAGGTATACTGTTAATAAAGCGTATAGATATACTGCATACTGAAATATATTTTAGGTTTTAGGCTCTTGTTTCTGTATGCTTTAATCAACACCTGGCAGGAGATCCATGGAATCAAATTAATCATTGGTGATTCTTTCATTTTAAAATGAATTAATGTTTGTTGTACAACACTGATGATTAGTAGAACTGAAGTAGCTATGACTATGTGCGGTAAAAATTATTCCTGATCAATAACAGAAAAGGTCCAATGTCTTATTTTTATTACAGCTACATTTGCATTTGAATTTCCCAACTATCACGGGCGCTAACATCATCGAGCTGTTAGCCTTTCGACCTTTTTTTTTTCCCCCTCTCTCTTTTCCTCTCCCTCCAAGCCCAGCCCCCCCTCCTTATTGCAGCTTATGGAGGGAGGCAGGGGGCGGGGGGTGCAGGGCCATGTCCAATCCCAGCAGCACGGGAAACATTTCCTTTCACCGACTGCCGATCCATCAAACTCCTACCACTGCTGTGAGCCACATCAGTCGGGGCAGCGGAGAACAAGGCCCAGCAGCAGAACCCCCCACCCCAGCCATCAGTCATCGCACACGCTGAACTTTAGCTGACCCCTGAATGCATTTTACAAGCTGCTGTCCTTAACACACAGTTACACTTAAAAAGACAGGCTTTAAATGATGCCCGCAATCCCATATTTTCCCATGTTTTCTTTTCCACCACACATTAGGCATAATAGTCCTGACCAAAAAGCACAATAAGATTTTTTACTTTTATTATTTTATTTGATTTTTAAATATTTTATATATACAGATTAATTAAATGCTATTATAAGGAATTACATTACATGCATAACATCAATGTTTTTTGTATCTGTCTGCAGATCACACTTGCTGCGTTCATCTATTCAGTTGCATCTCTCTGATTGTCATTAAGTTGTGAAAAACAGTCTGAAAAACAGCTTGAAGCTTTTGCTGCAGAAATTTTAAATAGACTTGAGAAAGAAGGCTTGTTAAAAAAGAAAGCACAGTAACATGTATGATTATTATGTAATTGCAGGCTAGGCCAGAAAACTACGAGACATTGCAAAGCTGAGTTCGCTACGCCGTATCTCTCAGCAGTGCATTTGATCGGGTTAAGGCCACCTCAGACATTCACATTACTCCGGGGCATTATCGCCGTGTGCCGTACAAGGTGTTTTTACATCAAAAAGTTAACTGCCTTTACTCCTGCAATATTCAAAGATGTCACCCTCCTCCGATGAAGGAAAACAGATAGTGTTACTAGGTGAGAGGCACAAGGATAATTTAGCCCATCGTATAGCCTAAAATTTTGTCTAGATCCAGCAGATGTATCACAATTTATAGCAAACTAACTCAGTAATGACATAAAACTCTCAATATGGAAGCTAAAAATCCTGATGTCTATTTATCTAAGTCAAAGTGACAAGTAACTTATATGCTTGCTTAACAGAAAATCAAGGAAAAAACTTCAAACCGTAGAAAATATATATTTATATCTCAGATGCCAAATTTGTTTTTCAGCTTGAGACAAATGTACTGCACCACCTCCCAGTGTGATTATATGAATGGCTCGCTCACTAGCATCTGTGCGGGCTACAATAAAAGGGGATTTAGTGCTACCTCAAATAAGGTAAAAAGAGGCTGTTAAAAGCTTTATTATAGTGCCGGCAGCTCTGGTCTAACTAGGTTAGTCCTGTATTGGGGCCTGTCACCCTTCTTCACTCATTCTTACCTCCCCTTTGTTTATGAACACAGCACATGGCAAACATCCCAAGTAACCCAGCAGAGCAGGAGTTCTGGTTGGGGATTAACTCTGAAAAGTCAGCATGATGGGATCGCCCCATTACAACGGAGGACCTCCTCTGGCTATCTACACTAATCACGGAGTCACGGTGACTGGAAAGAACCTCTGGTCACCTGTATGCGATACGGGTACAATTATGCCCTGTATTATTATTAATAAGCTTTCAGTACTTATTATATTCATTGTTGACCTCCCTGTAATTTGTATGCAGTAATTCGTAGAGCCTGCGATGACTTTACCGTGCTGTGATTTGTAGTAGTTATGTTAAAATGAGATTCAGCAGTAGGTGAATCGACAGAATGAATGATGATTTCTTCTTTTCAATATCAAGGTTTTATGTGAGAGTTTTTATGAAACCATAGCATTTACGAATTTTGTAATTCAATTTGAAACATCCAGTGCAACAAAACTGAATATAATTATTGTTTTAAATGATTACAGCATTTATTACAAAAATCCAACGAACAAGGTCTCTATTTACACTTAAGGATGTGCTCACATGCGATTTACACAAAGGATAAGCTGGCATGAGTGACGAGTGAGTGACAGGCAGCCGCAGTAATGATAGTGAGGAAGAATTGTTCGACATGGAGACAAATGTCTGCTTCAAGCCCTTCAAACGTTAAATTTAAAGCCCGTAATGTGTGAATAAAGAAGACAGAAAGTGGCAGTTTGGCAGCCTTAGCCATGAGTGTCACTTTGCAGTGACACACGTGTCAGCTAAGGAGAATTTTTGGATTGGAGGTCATCATTCCAATCATTTGCATCCTTATGTGCAATATTACAACTTTCGTGCAAACATTTGCTCATTTTATGTGATGCGTACGACTTTAAATCATTTTGATGCTTTAGGAACCCTCCAGATATGAGGAATCGCCGTCCTAGTTCTTAAAAATGTACGATAAACATCATTATAATGATGCACATATTCTAGGGACACCCGATGGCCCAAGTGAATTGTAATTACATAGAAGTAATTATGCAATAAATGCAGTATAGCTAACATCTCATTTTTATTGTTTTCCTATCCCTTACGATAATTTACATGCACATTTATTCAACCACCACTGAAAGACAGCCAAGATGTTAAATACTTAAATGATAAAATGTATGCATATTAAACTGTGTAAATTACATAACAAAGCTATTTTCATCTGATTAGCTGACATGCACCTTTCACTGAGTAATGAAAATAAAATAAATTAAAATATGTGCTGCCACAATGTAATGAATACACAACAGGGGTTCAGCACCAAGCCATAGTACATTAGGTATTGATTATACAGTATTTATGACATCTGTTTAAGCCACGGGAGCTGTCTGCCGCGGATGGCGCTTATTCGACAGCAGGACTGTGCTGATACAATATAAAAAGACAAATGGCACTGGAAATATTTCAGGGCAAAAAGTTTGGAGCAGTGAGGGAGTTTCAGTAGTTTGGGCAGGTTTCTGGTGTTGACTGTGGCTTCAGGACTCACTGCAGCCAATTAAGTAGATAAACACACTGTTCATATTCACAGCTGGGCCCTTTTGGATGGCTGCTAATTCACCAAGCTCTCACTTCAGCCCTGTGACTTCTATTTGAACTGAACTGCTTGGACCAGAAGCACATGTTCGAGGGTAAATCTAATTTTCTATGTCATTATTATTTAGATTGGCAATAATGGAGTTTCATTATAATAGTCAGAACTTTTTAAGAGTTCTTTTGTCCAAAAAAAGCTGCATGTTGAAGTTGTGCGAGACATTGTGAAGCCATCACCTGTGAACTGCTTCAGTCACCTGGATTAAAAACGGATGTTCTAGCTCTGAGATGAATTCAGCAGCAGGTTCTGACGATGGCTTTTGACCTTAAGAGGTTTTCAATACAGAGATAACTTAGAGGCCCAAAATCATCTAAGTAATCCCATTATACAAAACCTTGATATCATTAGGCACAGTCAAAGCTGATCACTACTAAACTGTTTTACTATATGCTATGCTGTGCTATACCATACTGTACTATAGCACTGACCCATGAACACATTAAACAGTTACCAAGAAAGCAGTGGTTTGAAACAAACTTCCAACAGTAGCTTTAATTTTGCAGTAGAAATACAATAATTCCATTTATTCTAATTTATGCTAAAAAGTGTTTTTTTTCTACTCATATCACACAATGCAACCTCTTAATAATTATTATTCAATTTTTGGTTCCAATCAGCTTATATTTTGTCCTAAATAACTTTCTCATGTTTTGAAATTTTAAAAAAGGCAAATAAAATGAACATATGAGTAAGTGGACGAGATCTTCCCATTTTGGTTCCTGTCCGGGGAGTGTCAGTTGTCATATTGTGACATGTTACGTAGGCACACATTTTGCAGATGTTAGTTTAAGGCTAGTGAATGACCACCTCAGTGCCAAGATATCTGAAGTGTGAGCTGTAGCTAAACCAGGTGCCTGTCAGAAGCGGAGGAAGCTCTGGAGAAGGTGTTCTTGTCAGCTAAATAGCCGGGTCAGTTTAATACAGTTAAAACGGGGTCAGTTTCACACAGATAAACAGGGTCAGTTTGACACACCTGTCACCTGTCAGCTACGCTTGAAATTTCAAGTCGTCTTAATACTTCGAGAAGCATATTAAATATTCTGATTTTTATTTGAAACTGAAGACTGAGGGTAATTCACCGAAAAAATCATCATGATGACCTGTTATATAAGGGGAAAAAAATCAAGAGGTACACTGAATATGTAACAGGAGAGAAGGGTCTCAAAGACAAGCCTTTCAATGAAATTCCTGCTGTCAGACTCGGAGATGTATGGGGTCCAGGAAACTGTCAAAGCGACAGAACAATTTCACTCTTTCCAAAGTGGCATAACTGGATATTTGGATCCGCGTAAAGGGAAATGCCTGTGCTTACATGATAAAAGTAACAGTATCACCTCCGCTTGCCCAGACGAACAAAGGTTCATCTATAACATGTAAAGGTTGCCCAGTACATTGTAATTACACATCAGAATCTTTAATAATGTGTCCTTTTATGTTCCATATTTGTTAAATATTCTACTGATTTTTTCTCAGCATGCACAATCCTCTCAGCCTGTAGTTAAGAATTAAGCATAATTTTCAAAAACAAATATTTTTGACATCTTGATTTTGCAACATAAATTCTCTTTGTAAAATGCTATTGCAACATATGTTGATATGTTACTCTACCGTACATTTGTATCATAGTTGCTGAGTGAGAGCGTCTGTTCAACAGTGACATAATATAACAAATGCCAGTAGCCCTAAATCAAGTAAATCAAATAATTTAACGGCTTATTTTAAAATGTGCTGATCAAATCTACAACACTAGGGAAAAAGGCTATTTGACTCTTATATTCATGTTATCAAGATCCCTGAGGCAGTTCTGGGTATACAGTACGTGACGCCGTTTCCTTTTTTATCTGTAATACTAATAATTGAAAGCATTTTTTAAAAATATAACCGTTATGATGGTTAGTGGTGAATTTCAGTTACATGTTTATATAGTCCTGCCTTCTACAATGACGTAGACTTTGAATTTTGCGCATTCAGACTCTCAGCACCTTAAATGCATTCGATCAGCAAAAACAGCAGAAGGCAGGAGGTACCGAAATGAGGGGTGGTGCGGCTGTAATTGCCAGCTTTAAGCTCTTCACGCTGAACTGAATGAGACATGCTAAATTCAAAGTGTAATTCTAGGCAGGTCGAATTTGTAACTTTTCAACCAGAACAAACTTGCTTGATTGAAGAGCGTTCCTGAGAGAGTGATTTTTAGACACGCACACTTCACCGAATGGGCTGCCATGGCGATCGCACGGCAACTTTTGACCTTCAACCGTAGGCACATCCTCCGTCAACAGCATCTCATCAGGAAAAAAAAAACCTTGACTTATTAAAAAGTTTCATCAAAGTGACATAAGGGGATCATGGGGGATCGATGTGTGAGAGGCTGTCTATTGGTGGAGCTATGGCAGTCGAGCATGGGCGAGGTGCCAGCCCATCCAAGGCACACAGCCATGCCAGAACCCTGAAGGGTGTGCCCTTTTTCCAAGGACACGTGAGTAATTAGAGCCGCACAGTATTAAAGCGGGGCCCAACTGGGTCCAGCGTGGCTCTGGTGGCACACAGAACAGCTCAGTGCCATACAGAATGGAGCCAGAGTGAGTCAACCCTACGGTGGCAAAATTCAATGCATTAAGAAAACACAATTAAGGGGAAAAAACAAGAATATGAAGCACACAAAAACACACACAAAATAAGGATACAACAACATCAATAATAATAATTATTATAATTATTCTCAGTGTGTTGTGTTTTGCACTTCAAAGCCACCGTACAACAAAATATATTTTGGTTATTAAACTGTATGTGCTCAAATGGCTTATCAGACTTAAAAATAGGATTCTTATTCAGCTCTTAAACACCTGTTCTAATTACCTGTGTGTGAGTAAATGCAACATTTTCTAAACACTGTATTTGCTTTTTAAACTAAGGGAAAGACCAGCGCTGGATCTGCTTCCGTGTGGGATGCCTGGGGGGGCACAGGGCTCGCTTAATAAGGTCTGATGGTGTATGACCGTCGCCCGGGCCTGCCAGATATTGCATTTGCATACGGTCTGCCCATGACTGGGTGCACATGTGGCTTTATGGGGAGACGGGATCTAACAGACTGATACACAGAGTTTGACATGCCATTTGCGCATGTATCTCACTGTAATGGGTCTTGTCATCATACATTACACTAACAGTATATAGAGAAGAAGTGTCTTCAGGTTAAAGTGCAGACTGGAGAATATCAGAAGGAATAGGAAGATCTTTTGACATGAGATTTAATGCAAATTAATGTTTATATAAAATACCATTCATATATTGCTCTTTTTTCATAGTTTATGGTGAATATAGTATACATATCATCACCAAACAGTAACAGAAACTGACAGGTCAATGATCTTCGCATTCAGATTGAAGTTCAGTGCATCAGTCAGACCTCCTTTAGTGGCTGACTGTAGACGCTGTTTTGGGGTGTGATGCACCATTTTCTCCACTTGCATTCCAGTATGAGGTATGATCCCCCCAGGAGACTGAAAACCCATTAGTAAGTGCAGAATTAATCTTTAAATGGATTTTAATTACTCATCCACGTCTGCAAAGCACTGTCTGATGAACATCATTGTGAGGTCAGCAATATCACTGCATGGAACCAATGACTCATTTATGAATGAGCAAAACAGAAGAGGGGGTGGATTCCTCCCACCAGCCTTATTGTCTGATCCTGACTTTAATGGTGATGAAGTCTGCTCTTGTTAGCAAGGCACCCCCCCCTTGCCATTCTTCTCCTGGTGGTTGGCACAAGCACATTCTGGGCATTAAGGGGACCATCTACATTCTGAATGGTTCCATCTTTAAATTGAGAAACGACCTATAAGAGGACTTCTCTTTACATTAAGGCACTTAATCGATATATATTAATCATTGATCTTGTATTTGAAATGTGATTTTGCATGGTGCAATGCTTTTTATGCAAAAAAATACGCTTCCAGATACACTTATTGTGGACTATTCTGTTCCATTCTACCTATGCTTGCTTCTTTGGCTGAATA
The DNA here is from genome assembly GCA_026779585.1 of Mormyrus proboscirostris. Classification (NCBI taxonomy): domain Eukaryota; kingdom Metazoa; phylum Chordata; class Actinopteri; order Osteoglossiformes; family Mormyridae; genus Mormyrus; species Mormyrus proboscirostris. The sequence continues at coordinate 24,157,234 of JAODKF010000022.1, read as the reverse complement.
GAGCATGCACATATTGTGTTTTTGCTTTTTCTTTGAATAGCATTTTGTTACAAATATAGTAATGTACAATAATATTGTCACAGACAAAGAGTAACAAGCTTTAGGGAAGAAAATGTTTAGAAACTCTGCTGAAGGATAAGGGTATTTCCTTTTCCTTCTGTTCAATTCAAAGATTAGGAAGTAACTGCAGAGTAGAGTATTTTTTCATAATGATACAGGACACACTGAAAAGTTCATCAAATGTGTAATGTGCTTCATTTGTTGCCCTCCATGGTCTTTCATTTAAAACTATGCTAGTCTGTGACATTTTTTTGTACAAAAGGCCAGAGTACACCAGTCCATGCAGCATTACGTCCACGTGTTCAATAGCATTATATCCATTTTTAGGTATAGCAGCAATACCATAATTAGTATGACCTACAGTAACATTCCTGTCTGTTGGTCCTTTTGTTTTGAGATAAATCTTAAATGCAGCAGACATTTTTAGCAAATAACTACCTCCCATATGATTCCCTGGCTGACTAGCCTGGTAGAGCAATGAATCATGGTACCAATAAGGCTTTTCATATTGCTGCCATGGATGTATGACAGTTTCAGGTATATCACAGAACTGTCCCTTGCACAGCAAGCTGTGATTTAATTATGCTCGGAGAGGTCTGTGTGGCATTTCAAACTGCAGCTTAGTTAAGCGTAGAAATTTGACTGCCCAGATCCAAGCTAGATAACCGTAGAAATTTGACTGCCCAGATCCAAGCTAGATCAGGTCTCTTCAAAGTTCCCCCTGCTGATTGCTTGGGATGGAAACTTCTCTTAAATTGTGTTTTGTAGGGATATATGAATCTTATTTTTCTCTCTTATGCCAGTGCTACATAAATCAATCGCATTATTTACACTAAGACAGGCATTTTCTTAAAAAACACAGTGTGTGGTCCCTCTCAGATTCTACCAGGAAAATATTGAATGACGGCATGAACTGAGTTTCCAAGCTAAGATGTGTGAAGTGGCAGCAGAGAGCTAAGCCTGATGTAGCGCCCATAAACCGACAACCTTTCGAAATGCCTCAGAAATTCTGCTATTTTAACATGCTACTATTGGGGAAAAGCAAGATTTCCCTTCCTGAGTAATTGGAAAGAATATTGCACAGGTAAAGTTTAATATCATCTTATGAGGAGTCCGTTTTACTCGAATGGTCAGTACATGAAATTTCTTTTCTCCATACCACCATGACACTAAGATGACTCCTGAACACTTTTTGCTGCTCTTTTAATGCAATTTGCAATTCACTCTAAAAGCAGAATAATTGTTTTTATCTTGCAGATTGTGAGAGACTACAAGAAGACTATTCAAGGTCATCCAAAGTTTCTTGCCTAACCCCACTCTTTCAGGCTACCAAAAACGAGGACAGAAATGCACATGATTTAAGAAATCTTAAATTATTTGGACATAATTACAAGAGTTTAAAGGAGAACTTGATTGCATGCTGTATTTAACCGTTTATAATAACTTATCAATTAGACACATGTGTATAGTGTTATCAGTTGTGACTTAAATGTGATTTTTATCATAAAAGTGACTTTTCATTGTAATATTCACATACACATTCTACAACCATTTATCAAGACAGGGTTACACGATGCCCTAGAGCCTATCTCAGACAGTGTAGGGCAAAAGGCTGGGACACACCCTGGATGAGATATTACACACACACACGCACATGCGCACACACCAACGCACACACTCACACCAGCACAAACACACACATACACCGACTTACACACACACTGGTGCACACACACACACACACACATACACACACATAAGCACCGGCGCACACACGCACCGGTGCGCACACACACACGCACCGACCCGCGCACACACACATACACTGGCGCAAACACACACACGCAGATGCAGCGGCATACACACACACACACACACAACCTTGGGGGTTAAAAGCAGTGGGGCTACCCAAAGAGGCATCACGCAGCTGCATGTCACTGAAATGTTTAAATTCGCTTGGAAGGTTGGGGAGTTTGTCAACCTTTGGAAATGCAACCAAGGCAGGGACCCATGTCTGAATAACTGTCTCTCAGCAAATGCGGCATTTGGTTCAAAATGACACAGAATTAAGTAGCAGTTAGTGGCTTTTCTTTACCTTCTTAATGCTGATTTGGGAATTAACAACACACAGCTGTGCATCACCATATGTATCAAATTCAGAAATCACGAAGTGTGAAATGAAGGGTAATTGGAGTGCAATTGATTATACTAATTGCACTGTATAATTAAATCAGCCTCACTTAAAATATCCACAGAATCCAATTATAAATGAGGTATTACTCATTGTATGAGGCTGTTTTTTTGTGTTTGCAGTGATTACATCATTATTATTATTATTGTTATTATTATTCATCATTATTATTATTATTATTTAGTAGTAGTAGTAATAGTAGAAGTAGTAGTAGTAGTATTGTTCTTGTTGTAGTAGCAATACTAGTAGTAGTATACAGCTAGGAAAAAAATGCCTTTTATGTTTTTTTCTGTTGGGCATGTAGAATTTTCCTTGTGCTCTCCTGGGGTAATAACGCGTCCTTTATGCAGCTTGTGAAAGTCTACCGCGTGCACACAGGACAGCGTTTGAAATCCTGTATCAGCACATAATTCCTTTACGGCGAGGCTGTGTCTAAGCTGCTGATATAATGAGCCTTTATACCTTATTCTGCTTCTAACACGATTTGTATCGGCGCCCTTGCTGGCGGTCATTAGCACGCCTCATATTGCCATCTCGACAAATGACAAGTTCCACCGTGGCTCTCACATGTCATTTGATGACAGCGCCTATGTTTTCAGGCACTTCCTGAAATGCTTTGTGTGTGCTTCCTATGTGTTTTTTTTATTACTCGTCAGAGCCATCTGATTGGCTCAGGGCTTGGGCCTCAGACATTCCATACGATCCATGCAAACGGCACTTAAGCACGTGAACAAATGAAATCGAAATCCAAACTCCACTGATGTACATAACAATTTAGATAATAGGCATTAGAGAGATGACAGGTGCTGGTTAGCCATTTAGAATTCGCCCACTTCGTGCTAATCCTGCTCCACAGTCATTGGGGCATAACGGCCACAACGGTAACTTCTAAAAATGAATCAGTTAATTATTGTATCCATTCACATCTCTTACATTTATTATGCCGGTTCTTCCGTCACAATTAACTGTGAACGGTTGTTCCTACCATATGAAAACAGAAAGGGTTTTTTTGTCTTAAGTGCTTAATTAATCCCTTCTGAGATGACACTATTATGAGCCTCAGAAACCAGTTCGGTTGCATGAACGCTGGAGAACGGAGGCATGTTATAAAGTGAGTCCTGCTGAAGAGGAGCTTCATGACTACATATGAATATCAGCCAAAGTCTGTTGGTTTGTGGCTCCTCAGCTTAGGCCTTGGTGCCTGTGATTGGATGGTCACCAGTCTGAGTCCAGTCTTCAGCCAAATAGTTGCATTTCCCTAACCCTAACCCAAACTCTCCCCCTGCCCCC
>JAODKF010000022.1:24133853-24153593 GCA_026779585.1 Mormyrus proboscirostris | reverse complement strand
CAGATGGATGACCCTGTGCTCAAACCCCAATCTTCACACTCAAAAACAAGCATTCTGATGTTTCTGTACTTGTGTACTTCAAATGCTACATATAACATTATTTCAGAATGTGCATCCTGAAAGATCAGTTATTGAATAAATAAACTCACGCAGCACTTTCTCTTATTCAGAATACATTGTATGCGTGACAGTGATGCTCCTATAAGACTTTCTTGAATGGTGTGGCTGCTAATTAATACTGAGCCTTGTTATTCCTCTGGTGCAAATTGCATTGATGAATGGTTATAAAGATGTGCTCCATGTGCAGATCATCTCTGGGGCTACATGGCAGTGCATAGGATTAATCAGTCTGAATCAGCACATGAAAACAAAACACAAATAGGTAAACATGGAGTCAGAACACTTATCATTTTCATTGTTATCTACACAGACAACCCCATCAAAATGCACATGTAAATTAGTTAATCTGTTAGACCTTTGCCTTTGTGACACGTCTCCTAATCTCAGCCCCAAGATGACAGTTTTCGAGCACAGTTCAGTAAAAGAGATGTTATACACTTTGATGCCACAAAGCTATATAACTTATCCTTAGCCCTAGATAAGCTTATGCACTATGGTACATATTAATTTTGATATGTCAAAAAATCATTTGAAGAGTAAGCGCCAAATGTGAACACATGCACATATTTAGCTGCATTTTTCAATTTGGAATGATTAACCATCCTCCACTTACTCATTCATTCATTCTTTCATTCTTTCATTTTCCATACCTGCTTGTGGTTCTGGAGCCTATCCTGGAAACAATGGGCAGGCAACAGTGAGCCAGGATGAGGTGCCAACTGGTTACTGGGAACACACGCCATGTTGGAAACCGGATTCGCTAATAAAAATTTAATCGAATGAAGAAGGCACCAAAATAAAGTTCTACTTGTAGTAACATAAAGCATGAAATCTTCAAGATATGCTCTAATTTTAAACATCTTATTTCCATAATGACACCGATATGCAATGTATCTGTATGTATCTGTTGCGTGTAGTGTGTTTCTCTGCTAACTGCTAGCCGCTAACTGCTAACAGTATACGCTTCTTTTGCAGTCTCGTGCCACATGAGCACAGCAGCAGGCCCCAAGCCCTTGTCATGCTGCGTTTCCAGGTCACGGGGGCGAGTGGCAGGGCCAATCAGGCAACATGGCCGGCCAGCTGAGCACGTTTGTTTAATGAGAGTGACGATCACACGGGCAATTCGGACGGCGCGGCGTGGCCTCACGGTGACAGCAAGCCTCCCGTCACGTCTGAGGACAGGACATGGGTGGGGGCTGGTGGTTAGTAGAGGGGGTGATGATATTGACTGTGTCCCTTGTCTGTCACCAGGTCAGAGTTGGGCAGGAGATGACAGTTTGCTTTTGTCAGGATACATCACTTTAGCACTGTCGTAAAATCCCCGGGACGGACCCGTCTGTGAGTCGCTGCTGTCGGGTTACCATCGCCTGCCAGCGCAGGAAATGCCCCTCTGCCGTGATCTGGAGCTGTGGAGATGGGTAAACGGCACCGATGGCCTCGGGTTCCTGCTGGAAACGACACTGCGATATGTTTCCAAAAACAGGCAGAACTGCACTGAGTAGGTGTTGATCCACATTTACATTTACTCTGTGGGCATCGCATGAGTTGCATAACATCAGTCTCTGGGGGCCTTGCTCTGTGTACTTGTACTGCGAGGGACTGAAGTCATTACAGTTTACATTGATCACAGTGTAATATGTTGGGCCCTCAAATATTTAGCTTGTGCGTGCACGAGAGTGTGTGTGTGATATGTTAGCAAGTGCGTTTGGGGGCGTCTGAATATTGGAAAGCTAACTCTCCACAGGTTTGTCCTACCCCAGAGCTAATAGGGAAATGCTGGAAAAACACTGTAAAACCATTTTCAAAAAATTGCAATATTAGGGTGGCCATTGCTGAAAACATTATGTAATTGCTTCCATAAACGGCGAGGAACAGGCAGCACCCCCTGCACAGATGTTACATCTTTGACACGCGTGGTTTGCAAATATGTGTAAAGCAGTTATTTTGGGGAGGTGGGTGGGTTTTGCGTCACTATTATCTAAAACAAAATGACACATTTTGTCCTTTTTTACTGAGTGTATGTGTGTCCCTAAACTGACTGACATATTGATGTCTTTTGAAGAGTGTGCTTTTCAATCTCCACTTAAAAGTTTCATTTTCTGTAGCCCTGGGCAGACCGAGGCTCCATAAATTAAGGAAACTGCACATTTATCACGCACATTAGTCTAAGATGTTTCACGGACGTGGGCAGAAGCCAACGTCATTTCTTAATAAGCTGAAGTCTCCCTGCCGTATCCGTAACCGGCCGCCGACTTGCAGGGTGGCTTGGGCGTCGCTTTACGCAAGAAAGCAAATTTGCATTTTTAATGGGTCGGTGTTCGGCACTGAGGCGCCGGGGATGTGATTTACAAGTCAGGCAAAGCGAATAACGGCCCCCCGCAAGCTCAGTGCTGCTTCCTGTCAATTTACTACTGCGCCCTGTGCCGCCAAACGGCAGCGCGACTGAATTCAAGCCGACTGTGGCATCATTACACCCATCAAACATGTCTGAGCAGAGAGGGATAAACTCTGAACGGCTAAAGGTATATTCTGTATTATAGAACGTTTCTGAAATTCACCAGTCATACATTGCCGCTACTGTCATGTTGTTACCATCTGCGGAAAGGTTACTCGTATCTGCTGTATAGTGTACCTAAGCTTTTACATTATTAATACCCTCTTATGGGTCTTCAATCATCACAACAATGAACATGCCACTGAGATGCCGGAAAGCCCAGACAGAAGATGGGACATTCTGCTGAAATGCTGTGTCTGTGGTCGCCAGGAGTCAACACAAACTTGATGGCAGTGAATAATAATAATAATAATAAAAAAAAATGTGCTTACTTTTCTGAACTATAAGGACACATGTAAATGTGCACGCAAACCTGGCAGATTTCAAAGCCCCAGCATCTAACCATAAGATGTCTAAGTGCCAGAATTCCCGAGCAGGACAGCACCATGCATGACGACAGACTCACGACTATTAAATCAACGGGACGAAGCCAAGTAGTCGACCCACGGGCCGCGCAGCATTGTGAATCTGTGCGTGTGCATTTAACAGATGGAAATCGAGCTGTTTTGCGGGCCACATCTTTAAATACTTCATTTGAATTTTGAGAATCGGGGGTTCCTGGGCTAGAGCTGCAGAAAGGTTTATAACGGCAACGGCAAGAGCTGCAAACAATGGCCGCAGTTTGTCTCCCCCAAGCTTGTTTTGAACCTTAATAAGCAGAGCTGATGCTCGTCTCCAGGATGTGAAGGGTAGAGAAAATGGCATTCTTACACTTCAATTTCACGCATATTTCCTTTGTAACTAATGAGGGCCTTAAATATGGTGCCAGACCTGCGGGTTGCGCCGTTGACATTTTCAGACACAACAGCACCTTGTCATTTAGCATGAAGAGCTCCCACCTGCACAGCACTTGTAGGACAGGCTGACGAGGAGCATATTCAGCAGCCGAACCCGCTCTTCGCCAGCGAGGGGCCGCATGCTACTCCGCTCTCTCCTGGCTGCCAAACAACCGATTGGCGCCTTTAGCTATTCTTCTCATCGGACGAGCATTTTAATTGTTAATCCATGTAAGGCAGTTTCACATTCATAAATGAAACATCATATTCAGCATAGATGAAGCGCAAACATTTTCTTTATAACATAACATGGATGTCAAGGCTAATTATTGAGTTATGAATAAAATCACGAAACTAACGTTTCCTTATGTTCTTGCATACAATTACTATTCGTTTCTAGGATGCGGCTTGGTGTCCGTATACCTAGAAGGATGGAAGATACTCAGGTGTGTTTACATTTGCACATAAACATGTATTATTGTTCTTATGGGGGTTGGAATATCACATGTGAAAATGTAAAATGAAAACCAATAGCTGCCAAAGGGGAAAAAACTGAGCCATATGTAAAAATCGGCATACGTCACACGCCCATTTCTCTTTTCCAAATGGCACCTATTTACTTTGAGCTCCTGTGTCACAGGAGGTAATCATTCAAAGAAATTGAGACAGTTGACTACCAGGGTTTAAGACTACAGACAAGAGGCTGAATTATGGGTTCTGGAGGATGTTACCATATTTTAAAATGCTCCGTACAAGGATGCAATCTACACAGATGTCAATGGGCGTGTCAGAAAGTAACTTCATGGGAGTTCAGGAGTATTTTCTATAAATGTCGCTGAAGGAAGGGATGTATTACATTTCTCCAGTGTGTGCAAATGTACACATATGTATGAATATTCTGTGTATACAGTGTATACAGACTCTGCGCAAGAGTAACTATAGTATTGGTAATAATTATGTTAACAGAAATCAATTGTGCATATGTATGGAACCAGCAATAAGTATATTCCATGTGCAGGAGTGAGTAGAGGAGTGAACGTATTGCATGTGTAGAAGAGAGTCTTTATCCACGATACAAGAGTAAATATGGCCTTTGTATGTGGAACGATAGTGACACTTTGCACTTGCTGTTGGTGAGACGCTCAGATGTGGAGGGCTCCTGGCTCCTGCCCGCAGCACAGAAGCTCATCTCCAGCCGTGCCGTGATGGGATGGCCGTCAGAACGTTGTAATCTCAGCACTTATTACCCGACAGACATCAAGGACAATTTCATTTTAATGTGCTCATAAGCCACAACACACTATGGACACGACTGTGAGTCTGACACACAAAAATATTTTGTGCCAAAAAAAACAACATTTTTAATGCTTCAGTAGAAAAAAGGTTATATGGATTCATATAATGGGTGCTTCATTGTCAACAACAAAAACAGGGCACAGAGTGCATAATAATGTCTGTGCTGTTTACATGCCAATATTTTACACATAGAGTTTTATATGCTGTCAACTGTCAGTTACTGCAAATTAACTTTCAGAAACGAAGCGGAACTGTCAGTCAGTGTGCTGGTAACCATGGTTACGTTTCATACCCAACGAGATAAAGCCGCGTAATGGAATTATGGGAGAACAATTAGAACAGAAGAAGTTAACAATCAAAAAGGACATTTTACAATATGAAACAACCAAGAGTGCTTATAAATAAGAGGTTACTTCGTGGAATGCCTTAAGCTTAATAAAGTAACATCTTTTGTACAAATATTTAGGTTTCATGTTTAAAGAGTACAGTACACGTTTGTACTAGATTTTTAACCCTTTGAGCACAAGGCAGGAAAAAAATTGATGTATTTCCTCTCATTTGATCAATAACATTATAAAACTATTGTGCAAAACAATTTTTTTGACGTCTTCAAACATTGTGCACCAAGAGATAACCATAATCCTCTTAAATTAACAATATAAAATGATGCATAATTTCAGTCAGAACTGATATATATATTTTATATACATTTTTACATTGACCTGAATTCAAAAGGCCCCTGATTTAAAGAAAATGAAACAACGAGGCTGCAAATTGGAATTTTGCTTAGCAATACAAAAACCAGGACAGCTGCAAATGCTTATATTCTTGTTTTTGCTGTTACATTCAGTCTTTTGCCAATTGTCAACAAAAAAAAACCCTCCCCCCTATCATACTGGTTTTGAACTTGGAGAAGAAGTTCTTAGCCGTACTCAGAGGGTTAAATATTAGATGCTGGGTCCAGCACACTTTAGTTGCATTTAAAAAAAGTGCACTAGATTTTATTATAAAATGCATAACTAAACTGTCCATTAATGCATGCAGCTTGTTACATCTGTAGAATGTGGGAAATAAGAAATATAAAATTAAACCAAGTTACACAAACTCTAACAAATACCTCTTCATTTTAAACATTCTTTTTTTTTTTAACCTTCATCTTTTTCCATTTTCAGTAGCTGATTATACAGCACCTCCATATTAAACACTGTACAATTATTAAATAAATTTTAAAATAAAGAGGGGAGAAATGAGGCCAGAGTCTCCTTTGGAGATAAATTGACATGAAACAGTAGTTATCTCCGTGCAGATTTATTTTACTGCACGTTGTTCTCCTTTCAAAAAAATGACACTTAAAAGGCTCGAGGGAGCACATGGAGTCCTAGGCCAGCTCTACTGCTTTTCAAGCTCACACACATACAAGAGGTGATCTTCAGGAGACTTCCCGTGGGTTTTGCTGAGATGAAGTTTGACGGCATGCTTGCTCGCAAAAGTCCGGTTGCAGAGCTTGCACCGGTACAAAGTGCCAGTGGCCTCCTCCTCCGGGGGAGAGGAGGGGGAGGAGAACACTTTGTCGGGCATGCCCTTGGCATGCCGTGTGATCTGGCTGCCGAGGTGCTCGCCTGACAGCTTGGCCAGATCCCTCAGCCTGAAGCCCAGGTGTGACTCCAGGTGGCTAATGTATGTGGAGGGAGTCCGGATCTGGGAGGCACAGTCGTTGCAAAAGAACACCGGGTGGCCCGAATCGAGATTCTTCAGGAACTTGGTTCCTCCTGTCCTCCTCAGCTGGTACTTGACGTTAGCCAACCAGTGGCTGATGGTGGTCATGGAGAGCCCTGTGAAGCGAGAGATGTGCATCCTCTCCTGGGGGCTGAGGTCTGACATGATGAATTTTCCATCAGACGTCTGCTGCAAGCTTGCAGCAAACTGGGCCTGCAGGATCAGAAGGTGCTGAGGGTTCCAGTTGGACTGCCGGCCCTTGCGTTTTTGGGCCAAAGAAATCTCCTCGGGCTCCTCCAAGGTCACGCCCTCCACATCAGACCTCTCAGATACACTTGTAGGTGTGGAGGATTTCGATGCATGGCTTTCCGTCAGGTTCCTCAACATGTCGGAAATGTCAGACAGAGCATTCTCACGCAGAGGAGAACTTGATACGAATGACACAACTGCAGATGTCGTACCCGTTGTCACAGTAGATGAGGGAGAGGCAGATGACGATGTCGAAGTGGATGACAGGAGAGCTGAACCCAAAGCGCTGTTTTTGTCACTCTTGCCTTTCGTCAAATCTATCGGCTGGTCGTTGTTGACGTGATAGAAGTAGCGGTCCAGGGGCTCTGATTTTTTGGTCTGTGTGGGTGGGGTAGCGATGGCCGCCTTTTCTGCCAGGCTGTTGTTCATTTTGAATAGCATGCTCATGGGATCCAGGGCTGGCAATGCTGGTTTAGCAGCTTTGCCCAAGTGGACGTTCATTACGGACTGCAGTGCACTTAAGGGGTTGACAAAGGGCTGCTCTGGAGGGTGATCGGTTATAATGGCGGTGCTACTGGACAAAGCGGAGGCTGAGAGCTTTGCAGAGTCTGTTCCATTTTCGAGGGACACCTTTTGAAGGTTATCGCTTTTCAAGTCCTTGTGACCGCTGCCATTACTCTCTGGGGTCTTAGCCCTCTTCTCTTTGGGGGAGTCCCCTCTCTCACATTCCCCACCCTCGCTGCTGCAGGGCGATGGTGCCGCTTGTCTTAAGGGTGATGCCTTCACTTTACGGTCCTTCATCTTCTCCTCCACTTTGGCCACTTTCTCTGTAACCTTCTTAACTAGTTCTTCCATTGCTTGGAAGTTGTTTTTTGGCAGGGGAGATGTCTGTCTGCTGGGTGGAGGGACTAGGGGCTGACTTTTGTTGGGGAGCAAGATCTCTCCTCCATTAAAGATGCTTTTCAGCGGGGAGTTTTTCCCTGAGGCACCCAGGGATAATTTCATTATGTTAGGCAGTTGGTAGGCAGCATGGATGCTGGTGTAACCCCCCCAGCTCGGGGCACCGTTCTGAGCTTTATTGATAGCTGACGTTACGGTGTTTTCCAGTGACTTCAGGATGTCAAAACCACCATTTGGACTCTCTTCCAAGTCTTCTTCAGTCAGGTAATGGTATTTCGAGGAGATGTCAAACTTCTCTTCTTCTTCATATAGTGCTGTTTTGTCTTTCTCCCCAGCCTCCTTGCTGCATTCCACCTCTTTCTCCTCCTTCTTTATCTCCACACAGAGCTTAGGGGAGGTGCTAGAAGGCGGGGGCACAGGTGGCGGAGAGAACGTGGTGGCTGCCAATGGCACAGACTGAACTTTCTCCTTAGTTGGTGTGACTGGCACCGGGGTAGGAGAGGACTCCATGATAGGCTTACCTTTCTTGATAGCTGAGTTAGTCACCTTAATGAAGTGCCCTGTCACCATCATATGGGCTGTCAGTTCCTGCAACGTGTCATGGGAGCTCCCACACTCCATGCATTTGAGTATCTGGGACTTCCGTGATTCAAATTGCCAGGCATAGCTGGCACCATTCTGGTGCCCGTAGCGGTTATTGGGCGTAATGTAGGGGTTCGAAGCTTTCTGCAAGGTGTCACTGTGGTCTGAAGGTTTCGGTGTACCGGCAGAAGATTCTGGGGAACTAGGCAGATCCAGCTCGATGGGTGCTCTCTTCCGGGTGTTTGGGATTATTTTGGCTGCCATGGGGGCCACGGGCTCTTTCAGAGGCACTTTCTGATAGTGTTTAGTCTTAATCATATGGACACTTAGGTCCTGCAAAGACTCAAAGGAATGGCCACAGTACATACATTTAAGAACCTTCTGGGCGTCCTCTTTTCCTTCCATCTCCAGCAGTGAGCGTTTGCGCGGCTTGGACCAGCGCTTGGTGCCGTTGCTGTCGGTCTCGTGGTTGTCGTCGCGGTAGTGCCCGGTTTCATTCATGTGCACCGTCAGCTCCACCAGGGTGTCGTACGCAGCACTGCAGTCCTTGCAGCGGAACTTGCTGGCACCAGTGAATATGGAGCCGTACAGCTTGGTACTCTGGCGGTACAGCTGCACGGTGCTCAGGAGGTTGGGTTCTGGGTGTTGTCGGTTCTGGGACACCTGCTGGAGGGTCTTGGCTATGGCAGACTGGTGCCAATCATAGCTTCCGCTGCCACAGCTGCTGCTACTGCTGCTGCTGCTGCTACTGCTGCTCCTCTGCTGCTTCTCTGCAGCCGGATGGGTGAGGTTCAGATTGAGGGACGACCAGTAGGAGTTTGTCAGGAAGCTAGTGTAGATAGCCTTCATCTGCTCCAGGCTGTCTGGGCCAGACGCGACCTCATCGCTGGTCACTGGCAGCGCCTCTTTGACCACCTCCTCCTCATTTTTGATGGAGGCACTCTCGAAATCCGACATACGGTCACTAGACTCGCTCAGGTGTGACTCGCTGTCCATTTCATGGCTGGAAAACTCAGCGACAGGAGAGTCCTGGTAACATGGGGGATCTTTCATGGGAGAGTCCTTCTCTGAAGACCTGTACTTTACAGGAGGCTCCTCATCCACAGCACAGTCATCTCCGTCCATATCCTCGTCTATTAATGCAGCCTCCTTCAGTTCTTCAGGTACATAGGCTGAAAAACAGGAGAACCCAATTAGAGCAAATTGACTGGATGACAAATGCCCGCTTTACAATCTGCATAACCCTCTAAAATACCTTCAATGGAAAAAAATCAAGCCTGTTTATGTTCTGCAAATTACAGGTAAAACAATCAGTCAGAATAATTCATATAATGTATTTTGTATCATTTACAGTTATATTTATCAGTGTTTTCTTTGTAGGGTCCTTAAAATGTGAAAAATTTCCTTCATCACATATAAATAATTTCTTATCCTATCCTTCTCAAGGGACGAAAGAAACAGACTTGAAATTAAAACTACATTTGAAATTAATGAGAACATTCTGGAGGTGGCATTTGTTTTTAAAGTGATAAATTGGTTACATCAACCTCAGAGAGAACAGCTCCTGTCTGTCAACTAATGTCTTACCATGCTTTTGACTCTAATGCACTCCCTAAAAAATGCCTTTTAAATTAAGCTTGTGTTTTACAGACCCAAAAGTGGAATCCTCACGAGTAAAATGAAAATACATAAGATCTGAACAGCAAAGCCCCTCCAAACATCATGCAAATATGTTAACTTAAGAGATCAGGACATGTTGGTGCGGCGATTCTTTAACGGCATTACTGAGGTTCGTTGGAGGGTAACAATTAGTTTCATCTTCAGAATATGTACTGAAATATAAAATTGCATAAAATACTAAGTCTTACATCAAAAGCCGTCTTCAAAATTATAATTATTTACATGCGTGTGGAAATATTTAATTATAAGTCTGAAGAGAAAAACTGGATAAAAAAAAAAACACACAATACTAAATTTATGAGTAAAAGATTTTAAATGCCTACAGAGTGGGCTGATCACATGGTGCTCTTTGTGCACACGTGCAGACACCCAGCAGCATCCCGGCTGCCATCTGCTTTGAATCAGCTAAAAGGACAGCTGTTTAAGAGAACAATGATCTCGCTGACAAAGCAGACAGACCCAAACAGGGCTCAAATGAAAACGAAACACTCCAATAATTCAAGTTATTATAACAAATAAATTTATACAAGTGTAGGTGATGGACTCAAAAAATCCCATGGAGCTAAATGATTCGGCAAAGCAGACACTAGAGTGCCCCAGGACAAAAGTAGGTTTGGGGGCCAATAGAGTTGTGCATACAAGCACAGAGAAAGTAAAGTAAACACCCACCCCCCCTCATACATAGACCACACACACACACACACACACAGGCACAAATAATCCATCAAAGCATATAACCCTGCAGCATGTCAACTTTAGTTTTCTATTCTACAGTATAATTTTTCTTATTTACACTATGAAGTTTCAGCAGTGTCGCTCACAGGACGCCAGCAAAGTTCACTGAATTTCAGGAGAGCGAGGAGGCGTTTCGGAAGAGAACCAATGACCGTCGACAAAGGTAGCGGCAGGAGGTGTCGAGTAAGAGGCGCTCTTCCGACGGCTCCATTTCAGGAGCGGTACTAGCTGTTGAATATTCTCATCCCTATAAATGTAGGTAATGTATGTCACAAATATTTAAAACATCAGAAACATAAATTCTTAATTACTAATTGCATCCATTTCAGAGACAGATTATGAGCAAAGTCAACTTTTGCAGTTAATATTTTATCTTCTTGAGGTTTAAATTATTTTATTTCCGGTTTATTTTTAAAATGTTTCTAACCATTTATTCATTGGGTGCAAATTTTACCCTGGAACTATAGGAAAATATAACCAGGACCAAAAAGAAAAAGGTTTTGGTAACACTTTGTTTAAAGTTGTCATCTAAAATGCATTAAATATAACATCATTAGGAATAATAGTGGCTGGTATAAGGCTTTATAAAGCATTACAGCATGTTCCATTGGCATTACATTGTTGATTATAATACTTCATAACCTCAAATGGAGCTCTCATCTGTGATGTACTACAGATGCCTTTGTAATGCATTATGATAGTTGGTGTAAGAATTAATAAAGTATTACACCATCTTCTGTTAACAGTCACAAGGCATTACAATATTGATTATAATACTTCATAAGCTCCAATGAATCTCTCATCTATATTGCACTATAAATATTCTTCATAAACCTTCCATAATGCATAATTAACATGGCTATGATGTTAATATTAGTATAATGTTAATGTTTATGCTTTTTTATAAATCTTTGTAGCTGCTTCATGAATGCATTATAATGTGTCATGAATGTGTTCGTAGATTCTTATAGACATGACATTCATAGAAAGTGATACTGAGACTTGTGGAAAAGGATTAGGGCCACCATGAAAATATTATTTGTATTCTGACTTAAATGTTTATTTTTTTTCTAAACTGACTTTAATGTCAGAATTCTGAGTTCAGAAAAAAAAAAATAAATTAAAGTCAGAATTCTGAGAAAAAAAAATCAGAATTCTGACATTAAAGTCAGAATTCAAATAATATTTCCACGGTGGCCCTAATCCTCTTCCGTAAAGACATGTTTATTCTGAAACAGAATGAATCACAATCAGAATGTGCATTATGCAGATTTAGGTATTACTGGCTGAAAATTCCAAAAGGGTTTTACTTCACAATTTTTCCATACCTTAAAATTGGACTGTTTAGGATTTTTCATTAAGAAGCACACACCGAAATAATATACCAGAAAAAAAGGTGCTTTCAAGATGAATTTCTTACACATGAACATCCTCGTGGAAATAAATTTGCCATATTTTACCATAATAACACGGTGATATTATTGTGTGCTGCTCTTTTTAGGTTTATGATGTCATAGAGAGTTTGGGAAGAGTGAGTTTTTCCTAATTTTATGTGTTTCAAAAAGCTTTCTAGGGTTCTACAAAAGATCAGGAATGAAGCTTGTGGGGTGGAAGAAGTGATAATCACACCTGCTATAAATAGCATCAAACCACATTTATAATGCAATAGTACTCACCAATATGCCAGAAATTAATGATATTATCAGAGGAAAAATATATTCCATAACTGAACCTTACACACACTGAATATTACTAAAAAGTAGGATGTGAGAAATTCCGAGTGGTAATAATTCCTGATGGAGGCCCGGCTTCCATTTCACTGCTCTCCCGTACGCAGCTTAGCTGTTGGCTTGCTGAACATACTCTGATTGGCTAAACAGCACGTACTGCACATGTTCTGAGATTTGACTTATCGCTCACACCCTCAGATGGAAAAAGGTAATAAAAAATGTGCTAAGCGTTGTGTCGCCGTTCACGCCTGCCAACGCTCCAATCACCGTTTTTCGACAGTCTGGTTGCTTTTGTTTGTTTTCTTCTGCATTTCTTAATTTCTCGTTTGAGATCAAGATGTTGACAGAGTGAGAATTCTGCCTAACGATGTGAATTTGCAGTCCATTTTTAGTCAAAGAGAGGATTCAAATGGCATTCACCACGGGATTAACAAAATTCTAAGACGACAAAAAATATTTCTATGTGCACCAGCTCATTTTACCTGTGAAATGAAAGCTTTTATGCGCTATGCATAAAAAGAAAGATGAGCGTCACATTATTTTTGATCTGTTATCAAAAACTAAAGAATATAAAAGTACAGAAACACCAAAAATGTATTCATGGTAGCCTGTGTAAACTGTGTAAGGCAATGTCAGTGGATTAAGCAAAACACTCAGTTTAAATGCTATCAATGGATAGGCAGCAGCCGAGTGCGATCCGACTGTGGGATTATGCATAAACACTGAAAACGAACACTAATCACCTCCTTATGCCATTCACTTGAAGAGCGTTTGACAGCACATTCATATTGCGAGCTGCAGACTTCGCCTCTTGGCTGTGCCTGTGAGTGCATCTCCCGGGTCTTTATTCGATGAACTAAAACTATTCCACTCTGTACAATGTGAAAACATTTTTTTCTGTTTTATTCACATCATGGCACGGTATAAAACTGAAATGTTTCTAATTAAATCACTGGATTATCTAACACTTACACATCAGTTCTAAAAAAAAAAAACTTTTCATAAAAGATGGTGACTTCATACCTGGAAAAACAAAATGTATAAATAGCCTATAATTATTTTTGGGTTTCCTATCTATTGCTCATTGGCGTCATCCAAGCATAAATTATCCGGTGTAAATCCAAGGCAACATCTGAAGATCTTATCTTAGCATCTCAAGAACATCTTTGCTCGAAACGATGCTTCTAAACTGTGCTTTTAATTATGACTGCAGCAGCGTGGAGAGCAAACACACTGATCCGAACCGAATTCTCATGCCAAGAAGGACAGCTACCACATTCATCTCCCAGTCACCGTGGACAGCATTACAGCTGAAGATTATTTTTTTCTGTTTTGCTTGCAGGCATCAAGAACAGATTGTAGAAGCAAACGAGAGGCGCGCGAGGGGGGAGGGGGGTTTTATTTCAGCAGAGCATCAATAGGGTCAGTACAATAACAGAAGTTAAGAACAAGACCCCCCCCCAACCAAGGGAGAGACCCTCAGGTCTTTAATATATCTCCATGCAACACAATAGAAGGAGCCTCACAGTTGACATACTCATGTGAGGTAATGGAAGGACGAGGGGGCGGAGCCAGGCACAGGTTCCACAGACGTTAATTCTCCATGATGCGTCATAATCGTGTTAAAGCAAATGAAGAAAAAAAGATTTCACAGCATCAGCAATTATACAGTCTGCTACACTACTTATTATATAACCAAAGATAAATTACCTGTGAGTTTTGCAAAATGTCAGAAGTTGGCAATTATATAACACACTCATACAAACATGCACAGTTATAGTCTGTTAACCAGTAAGTTATCCACTAAGGTGTGTGTGCGTGTGCGTGTGTGTGTGTGGGGATTATGCTTATATTACATTGTGGGCACCAAATGTTCCCCACAATGTAATAAAGACCTGTTATTTTGATGCTGTGTGAACCATTTTTCAGATCTGTGAATGCAAACAAAAAACTAAAAATGCCAAACGTCTCATGTTATGTTTGATCACTTATGGTTAAGGTTAGGGCTGGTTTGGGGTTAAGGTCGTCATGTTGGGATTAGTTTTCCCCCTAGAAATGAATGGAGAGTCCCGACAAAGATATACTTACAAACCTGTGTGTGTCTCTGGGTGTAGCGACATTATGTAATGTCTCTGACTGCCTTTGGGAGGATGTATAAACGTGAGAATCCTTTTCATTAAACTCTGCCTTAAAGAGACAGGACAGATTACGACTTCTCTTTCAGAACATCTGATTTCAAAAAACATTAAAAACAGGCAACTCAAGTCAGAAAGTGCAAAGCAAATATAATCATCTTTAGTGAGACCCTGACAGGTGATGAAGGACATGATGGAAACTCCCAAAACCACCACCTTCCATCTCAATACCGATGCCTTAGAGTATCGCATTTCACAGCCTACACTGTTTTATTAGCTATAAAACATGCAGACAGAGGTCCACGTGATATGATGAAAACATCAACATAGCATAACTCCAGGACTCCAAAGATTTAGCAAATGCTGCAGCTGGTTTGTGTGTCTCCCTAATACAGTCACTAAGTGGTAAACGGAGAAGCAGCATCTTGATTATATAACAGCCATTAAAAAAAAAAAACAAAACAAAGGGTGAAAACATGACATTATTATTATCTCGACAGATAGCAGAGCCTCAAAGCCTATTTAAAAAAACACGGGGTACTTTCTGCATCTTTATGTAGCCTTCCCGCAGAGAACGGGTAACTCCTTGACATTTACAATTCACTAACAGGCACCATAATAAGGGGGTTGATTGCATCTTCTGCCGAGTCAGTCATTTAATAACTGTGATCGCTTGCATACGTGCACAATGCAAACTGTCTCCAGCAGCCGTGTCTGGGAGCACGGAGGAAAACGCGGGCGGAGAGCCGTCACTCCTGGCGCGAGGCTCGGGCCTCTTCCGGCCCTCGGTGCAGAGCCTGGACAATGCCAGGCATTACCCCCCCCCGTTTTTTATTCGCCGCACTGTCACGTTGAATCGTGAGTGGTGTGGTTTCGAGCAGGGCCCGTCCCATAAACACACCGATAGCTAGACTAGCTATCCTGAATCGCGATGTTTTCAAGCTATAGGTCCATCTTCCCCCAAAGCTCGGCTATTCTAACGGGAGAAGTCAGTGTGGAGGCCCGTCTGGTTGCTGCAGCGGGGTCCGACGGGCGGGTCTGACAGCCGCATGTCGGCGAACGTGAGTTTAGCGAAGTGCCCCCCACCCCCCTTCACGTGACGGAAGGCAAGCGCCACAGAGCGGGGGAGGGGGTAGTCACGCTTAAGCAGCCTGTCACTTCCCCCCCACCACAAACCGGTAGCTCACCTAGACAGGTGACGCGTCGGAGGACCCTAGATGCCGGGCCCCAAGACCGCATGACGGATCCGAAGGGACGAGGCCACGCCCCTCTCCTACCAACCGCCCTCGCTGCCAATCACAGCTTCTCCCACAAATCTCCAGGAAGTGACATTTCCATCGAGTCCTGTCAGACACTGTCAGCCAAAACTGAGTAGGTAGCACAAACCTCCCCCTGAAAAGCGCATGAGCATGCTCTTCATTGCCCTCTTTTCTTCACTCATCTTTCAACGGTCGCCACAACCTTCCATTTTTCATTCTGGTTTCATATTTCCATTTATCATGCTTTTACCGAGCGGCCATTATCTAAACCCACCTATGGGCAGAGACACAAAGGAGTCACACTGATGTAGGTTTGTGTCCAGAAATTACAGTGGCTCGTATTTATCTTTATTTATTTATTTATTTATTTATGTATTTAATACCAACCTTTAACACAGAAGTCGCCGGCAAATATTGCAATCTAGGCATAAGACCATCTAATCAGCTCACTCGGTTCTACCCCAAGAAAGAATCCGGCCCATTTTGATTTTAGCCAATTTAATCTAATTCATAAATCCAGCTATTAGCTACCATTTGTATTAATTTATGTCATTATACATACATTTTAAAGTCGGTAAAAATGCTTGAAATATTTTTGTTTCATTTCCTTTTGAGGTAGCTAAATGCCCAGGCCACAGGGGCGTCACGTTTACGGAAACAGCAAGGTCGGCGTGGCAACAGTCCATCGCCAGCGACGTCATCTCCAATGGCAGACAGCACGGGATTATCCACTGGGCGACTACGATCTCTGAAAAATTATATGCCGTCTGCGATTGTGATGTACCACTCGGAGCGGTGGAATTCTGCAATTCTTATATGAGCAGTGGCATGGGGGCACTGAGAGGTCAAGGTCATTGTTCCCAAGAGGGGTACAATGGGGGCAGGGAGAACGTGGGGGGGGGGGGTAGGCAGATGGGGTGGATTAAGACTGCCATGCCCTGGGATACATCGTTGGAGGTGCTTTTGGCTCTGCTTCACAGATCACATGAAAGAGGTCTCTCTTTTCTAACTACCCCCACCCCAGCCCTGAATCATGGGAGGCTGTCAATCTACCATTAGAGAGGAGTTAGGTAATGGAAATGAACAGTTGTGGCCTGCTGGGAGCCTCAGGGCTTGCCAGTCTCTGGGATGCGACTGAATCTGACTTCGGGTCAGTCCCACGTACACATACCACCCTAACCGAGAAGTAACAGGGGAAATAATAGCCATTTTCCAACGATAATACACAATTTCGAGGACGCCGCTCATGTGATTCAGGTGGTCGGCGGATGTGTCAGGCAGGCTGCCTTTGCAAGGGGAAATCCTTAATGGATAACTGGCAGGCAAAGGCAGTCTTATTCCTGCTCTAGATTTGGTTTGTCATTGGGGATCCATTACCTGCCATTCCGCTTTGATCTCTTTGGACAGGCCTGATCAAACGATGTCATCTGACCTACTCCACTTGGCAGAAACTTATCCCAGACTCATAAAAGAGGCCAACCTGGCTATAAATAAAATGACATTATTATTTTACTGTCCTATCATGTGGAAGAGACAATTATGATAATGCAGGGGGCCTGTCACGGACAGAAAAGCAAATGGGCGGTTCTCGCACAAATGTGTAAGATTTTTGCCGCTGGAACAGATATTTGCCCTTTATTTGGAAATGGAATGGGAAAAAAAAGCTTTAAATAAGCTATAACCTCAACCAGCTCAGCTCAGGTCAGTTGTGCCAAAGGTGGAAAGCTCAACTGGTAACCTTTTCTGCTGCCCTTTGTCATCTCAAGGTTGGCTGAATTCAAAGTGGACGACAGGAAAATGCAAAGACAGGCCTGTACACTTTAGCCAGGAATAGCAATAAAACATAAAAAAATACATCTCTGGGGTTCAGAGGAGAGAAAAACCGCATGCAATAAAGCTTCACAATAGCACTGCTCCGAGGCAATTCTGACTGCAAAACACAAACCATTACATTTCTGCATTATCTTTTAATTTAATCTTGAATGACTTATAATTCATCACGCAAGGCTTCAACCATATCCAATTATTCTCAGGGCCTTGATTGACAACAAAGGTGATTTATTAAGCTAATAAAAAGTGATATGCACTGGGCTTGAACTAAGAATAACCAGCTGGACAGAGCCATTCTCTCTTTCTTTTTATAAATGCTGTGATTATGCCACTTCCTGGGTAAAAATGAAATCAATCTGACCTCCAAGGGAGTTGGCAGCTACCCCCAGCCGTCACCCTGACGGTTCCCTTTAAGCGAAAATTTCAGTGTTTCGGCTCGTGGGCCGATAAAACGCAGGAAACGAAAAAGCCGCGTTTCATGGTGAGCGGTGAATGATTAAACGCTCAGTCTTTGGCTTCACGTATTCCAGCCTTTCGTCCACCAATGAGCTGCTTGATCATTCATTATTGTCGCAAATCCACAGCCGAGGGCCTTTAACTCGGCCACTTAATAAAAGCGTTTCGGGGACAATATTAGGAAATATTAAGCTGTTTATGGCAAAAAACATGTCTACTCCGGTGACAAGGCTCCACAGCTCCTGCAGCTCTTAACAGATGTCCTTTCCTAATCCTGTAACGGCTCTCGTCCTGGAGGATATGCCTTTTTTTAAGATAATATACAATCAAATTACTTGCCGATGCACTGAAGGACTGTGATGCTGTACACATATAGACATTTCTTGTGGTGGACAACGATGGATTGTTTTCTAGGGTCGGATGAAAAAAAGAGACAGTTTGAGACGCCCTGGCGGTCTGGCCACAGCACGATGTATTTCCCCGTGCAGCCTGACCAGCCGCGCCACAATAATGGGGTAAAATACCAGGCCGTGCACATGTGCAGTCACAGAGCCGCGAGCGTGAGGCGCAGCAAAACGCACCCAAATGAATGCGAGACGGAACACAGGTATGGGGGTGCAGCTCACATGGTGTCATCATCATGTCGTTTAGCTACTGCAGACTGGGGGGGGGGGTTAGGGGCTGCAGTAGGGAGGGTGATGGCTTCCACCACTAACGGTGCAATCAGAGACCACTCCATCAGATGCTGGGAGACAGGCCACACGGCAGAGCAGCATGAGGAGCGATGGAAGGGACACTGCACTCAACGCTGGCAGTTAAAAATGCCACTTCGCAATCATCTGCATCATCGTGTATAACGCCGGCTTCAAATTCATGGAAAACTGCCATATTTAATATAGTAATGCAAGTTCATTGGTAGTGGCACAAAATTTTACTTTACATTATACATATTTAAGACTGTGTCATATTATTCATTGACAATGACTAAAATGTGTCCAGCTAGCTGTGTGTAGAATACACATGGAATAAATGAAAGTTATTTAAATAACCTTATTTAGTTATATAGTTATATATATAATAGTGATTGAGGGCCATAGGTGATCAAAAAAAAAAGAACAATTCGCTCATTAATTAAAATAATAATATTTTATCAAGGAAGGGTATAAATGTGTTTGTGAGCCCTGGGCTCACAAAACACAAAACTGTATGTTTGTGTCAGGTCACATGCAGAGTACCAAGCAGAGTACCAAGCAGAGTACCAAAGGCTGATGCAGCTAAGACACTGCAGATATTTGAAGTGTTAAATCGGGGAGCTGCAAATTTACCAGCTGCCATATGCAAAAAAACAGAAAAAACAGGCATATAAAACAACCTCATTTTCCTATCCGGAAAAATAAACTGACAAACAAAATGACAGTTAAGCTGTGATTCTTCCAGCACAAATGTTAGCGAGGATGCGGGATTCAAGGGAAGACACAGGCAGATAGCTGATCCCAAAACAGCCTCATCCTCAGTTTACGTTCCCGATTTTTCCCTTCTGTCCCTTTTCCGAATTTCTTACCATAAGTAGTATCACCTGGCTCATAAAAAAAATAAAATTGTAATAATAATAAAATTAAACAATTCTAACTATAGGTTGGAGCCTTTTATTGTAACTATAGTCGTATTTTCTGTGTTGTTGCTGCACTGTGATTTGTGTGCATCCCATAAGGGAGGGTGGTT
>JAODKF010000022.1:24122747-24133753 GCA_026779585.1 Mormyrus proboscirostris | reverse complement strand
GTCTGAGAGAGACCTCACTCCACAGGACAACGCCCACGCACGATCAATTCTCTAGACGGGCCATCAGTCTGGATCCAGAACTATCACCGTGGGAGAGTCCCATGACATATCTTACGAGCTGAGATTTGCCAGCAGAGGCTTTGGGCAGTGAAGGGATCAGACTCTGTCGTTCGCCTAAACGCCGCCTCCCAATTGCCTCTGACCCGGTCTCCTCCGGCAGAGAGATTAGTGGGTGTGTATTTGTGTGTGTGGAGGAGAGTGCTACGTGCTGAAATTAAACACAAAAGGATGTAAACAGGATGCGTAATTAAGACAGTACCCAGCCAGACAACATGACTGCTGCGTGACATAACACGTACGCGAGCCGAGTGGGGTTAGTGTGGAGGAGACGGAAAATATAGCAGGCGGAGGGAGGTGAGACGAGGGAATGCTACAAGGGCTTTCGACACAGTGGAGTCCTACTCTCTCCGCGTAAAGGCGCGTTACGCATAAGGAGGAATTCATCCCATTTTTATATAGTTTTTTTTTTCCTCCGAAGCAAAAGACCAGAGTCCTGTAATCGTGAATGACAAAAATCAGCCAATGTAACCTGTAACTTCGGTCCCCAAACATTTGCTCTTGTCCTTGTCTTCTAAAGCTTAAGTGGCCAGGATGGATAGATAGTTAGTTAGACAGATAGACAGACAGACATAATTCAGACACAAGAAATAGCAGAATTTAACTTACGAAAGGGAAATGCGAAAGGGAGCGAAAAGGCCAGCCGTCGATCCGGTTGCATGTGGACACATTTTGCCTAGCTGGCCAAAAACTGACCAATGAGCAGACTCAGGAGACCACAGGTGCTCTCTGTCAGTCATTAAGCTGTCTAGATACGTCGCGAGTATGACAGGTGTACACTATCCAGCAATCCGCATTCATCGAGCAGCTCCCTAACCTCCCCAGTAAAACACTAAGGCTCTTTTGCTATGCAGGAACAAAAATTTGTTCCCGCTCTTTCAAAACAGTTCATCACTTTGCTACAGCATTTCAATTATTTAATGCACTTGGTATTCATAATTATGTATCAAGTCTTACTAGACTTGGGGAAAAAAGAACCTTCTAAGAGAATGTATTAAATAACATTTACTTTACCTATTTCGCTGGGTCAGAATAATGTGACCAGGAGATTTTCTCATATTTCAAAGAAATGTTAAGCAGGTCCTATTAATGTTTGGGCAAAAATTATTAATGCTGTATTGAATTTTTTTGAAGGATCACTTTACTTAAAAACAAGGACAAACAGGCACTGTAATATTAATACAGAACTGATTGATATATCACTTAAACAGACAGGAGATGTTTTTCTTTCTGCCAGTAAATCTGCAGGAAAAGTGCTTGCAAGATCAAGGCAAACTGGCATTTTTGTGCAGACTTTCTGGGTGTAATTTTCGCTCTGGGATGCAGTATCACATTTCCGCCTGCACAAAGGCCGGGTCTCACGTGGAGAGACACTCCACCACGTGAACAACCAGGGGCTCGATGCCCTGTTCCATTGTTTACACTGTTTTGTTTGATTCCCGTGGGCAGAATGGGGGGGCAGTAAAGGAGGAACGGGGGAGCTAATATGAGACCCCCCCCCCCCCCTTCTAGCTGTCTTTCTTTGTAAGGCTTGTTCTTCAAATAAAAAAAGAAGTGTCTTAATACATATACTATAGGAGGACAATAATGACTATACATTCACTGCCAGTGCACACTGTGGGCTTCAGATAATTTAGATTATACTTACTATACTGTAGATTTGCATTGCAGTCGTTTTTTTGATACACAGGGAAATATTTCAAAATGGCAACAGGGTCAGATCCTGGATGTATTTTGAGCTTAACAAGCTTTGAAGATCCGGGATGAAATGTAGCAGTTTTTAAGGCTTAATTAGTGCCTCAGACTAAGTGGAGCTGCCTTTGAATTCAATTACCTGCCGCCGGGATGGTGCCAGAGTGGCCTCGCAGCACAGAGATGTGGCCGTAAAAGGTCAGCCCCACACCCGCAGGAGAAACGAAAGGCTGTCTTTGGGTGTGTAAACAGCCTGTTAGCCTTGGCGGTACTGCCAATCACAGAAGCCTTGTGACTGAGGAAGATGCTTAACTCCTTCAACCCCTTTTTGGTACCAGTGTGGACATCCCCCAGAGACACGACAACACGTGGTAGAATCTTTCAAAGACATACATACCTACAATATTTTGCAGATAAACCAACTAACCACATTGATTTAATCAGTGGGCCAAATAACATGATTCCCATACACTCAGTAGCCACTTTATTAGCTATACCTAGCTAGCTAGCACTGGTTATGATGCACTTTTGCCTCCAGAACTGCCTCAAGGGTAGATGGGTTATGTGCTTAAAGAAGCCTTTCTTTCCCATTACTGTTGTATTGAGCTGTTATTTTTGCACTTGTGGCCTTCCTGTAACCCTTTGGGATAAATGTTTTTTAGATAGGTGAAATATTTTAAAATGTCAAGGCATGTCAGACTACCCCTAAGGTGGTTGAGAAGCCTCAGACTCCAGGGGGTTAACAAAGTCTGGTCATTCTCTTCTGACCTTTTTCATTAACAAGGTGTTTTTGGTCATAAAAATGTCGCTGACTGGATGTTTTTGTTTGTTTGTAACACTGTATCTTTGTAAACATTAGACACTGTGGTACATGATAAATGCTAGGAATGTGGATGTTTCTGAGATAATGGAACTTCCATGTCTAGAACTAAGACATCTTAACCTTATTTATATTGAGTTTGATTCACTCTTCTAGAGGAACAGGCTACTTTTGTTAACAAGCAGGTGTCCCAAGACTCCCAAATATACTAAGTGTACATGACTGATAAAAGAAGGAAACCCTTACAGTTCTCACAATCTCTTACAGTGAGGGAGACATTTTATTTGCAACTTCGCTCAGTGGTTGAAGGGGGCCCACAAGGTAACACTCCTCTGGTCATAGGTGATTTCAATGCGACCACTGGCGTTGACAAGGCTGGCTGTGAGGATTTTGTCAGTTCCATAGGTCTGGAAACTGTAATGAAAGTGGCTCCATGTTCCTTGATAAAAATCAAGGGCTTCAGGTTGTAGATGTGGTACTCTGATACTGGTGGTGCACCGAAGGAGACGCTAGGTCTAGAATTTACCAGTTTGTGAATTCTGACCACAGACTTGTTGTTGCTACCCTGAAGATTCACCTTACATCCAGCAGGCTACCACCTACTTGGAGAATGAGGCTGGACCTCTCCAGATTCCAAGATCAAGCTGTTACTAATGAGTTTGCATGCAGTTTGTGTGAGGAATTTGCAGACTTGGGTGCAACGGCCAATTCTAATGTGATGTGGGAGACCTTCTGTGACAAGACCCTGGTGGTTGCTGAGGGTTATGTTGGTGTTACCCGTGTTCCCTAAAGGAGGTATTTCATCTCGCAGGGCACCCTGGATATGAACAAGAGGATTTGCTGTACATGGCTTCATGGCAACTCCAGGCTGTACCGGGAACAGAGAAGGATGGCGGCAAGGGCCCTGAGGGCAGATAAGGAAGTGCTTGCTAGAGGAATCTATGCGCAAGTAACACACCATCTATGGTCTAGTGACCCACGTCCTGCTTATAGAGTAATCAAAGCATTATGAATATCCAAATCTGTTCCTGGGAGAGTTGCAGTCAGGGTGGGTGATGGAACGGTCCTTATGGATGACACTGCAGTGGTGACCTGCGGGGCCGGCTACTTTGAGCAGCTGTTTAAAGCTGATCCTTCGACTAGGACTTTGACCATCTCTGGGTTCACAGTTCTTGAGGCTGATCCTCCGATTAGCTGGGAAGCACCAAATCTCCCTGAGCTTACACAGGTGGTGAACCAGCTAGAGATAGGGAAGGCCACAGGGATCTGTGGTATCCGGGGTGAACTTCTCGGGCTGGTGGTATGGCTGTCCTCCTTCTCCAGGCTGGTGGTAAGGCTGTCCTCCTGGCATTGTGGGCAATCTTTGCTTAAATTTTGGTGACTGGCATCATCCCAACTGACTAGAAAATGGGACTTCTTTCTGGAAAGGGAAGGGTGATCACTTGGATTGTGCCAACTACCAGGGGATAACATTGCTCTCAGTGCTGGGTAAGGTCCTTGCTAGGATCCGTGATCACTTGCTCGCCTACCAGTGACTGGAGCAGGTGTGGTTTTACACCTAAGAAGTCTACCATCCACCGTTTCCTGGCACTGAGGGTGCTCATCAAGTGCAAATGTGAATATTGGCAGTTTCATTGCAGCCTTTGTCAATTTTCATAAAGCATTTGACTCGGTTGATCGAGCTGTGGGCCATCCTGAGACTTTGCGGGATCCACCCAAAGTAACAGGACATCATAGCTGGCCTGTACACTAGTATTATGAGTGCTGTGCAGAGTGCAGGCAGAACCTGTGTTCTTCCCAGTTGATTCTGGGGTTCATCAAAGCTGCGTTCTTGCTCCTACTCTCTTCAATGCCTGCATGGACTAGGTGTTGGGCAGGGTTGTGGGGTCCTGCAGCTGTGGGGCATCAGCTGGTGAAGAAAGATTCACTGATCTTGAGGTTGCCGATGGTGCTATAATCTTTGCAGAGGCATCGGAGGCTCTGATTGGGGCTCTTGAGAGACTGAGCAAGGAGTCTGAATATCTGGGCCTGCGAGTGTCCTGGATAAAAACCAAGATCCAGGCCTTTAAAGACCTCTTGGGCACAGCCACCAGCAGTGTGCCTGTCTCCGGAGAGAATGTTGATGGCATTGAGAGGTTCATTTACCTTGGCATTGATATTTTTTGTCTCTGGTGACTCTTCCTATGAAGTTAGGAGACAGATTGGGAGCGCATGGGGGTCACGAGGTTGCTGGAAAGGGGTGTGTGGCACTACTGGTATCTTTGTGAAGGACGAAGGTTCAAGTCTTTAGAGTCCTGGTGCTCCCTGTTTTGCTGTATGTCTATCCAGTGACCTGAGATGAAGACTGGACTTCTTTGGTATTGTTTCTCTCTGAGGGTGATCTGGCTCGCAGGACCAGGCTAAGGGGACGCCCATGTAACACCTGGCAGAAGCAGATAAACGGCCATTTCCGGAGGGTGGGACTGGACTACGTGTTGGCCTGGGGCGGTCACCAATCGGAATCCGCAGGTATATCATTGTGTGGGGGGCGTGGCAACATATTGTTTCAGTGCATGCTTGCCAACCTGACCTGACCTGACCAGATTGACCAAGATTTCCTACATTATTATTATAATGTTCTCTACATAGTATTTTAAAATCTTGAGGTATTTGGTCTTTTTCATCTGTTGGCTAAATTGCCTGTAGGACTTTGAAACATTAAATAGAAAATGGACGTTCTAAATAATGATATAGATTCTGCTAGCTGGAAAAACAGGGACGTGCACTGTAGTGTATCGCATGACAGACAGTCATAGTTATACCTACCGATGTGCCTCTTGGGTCACTGCTACGCTACGCAATGACGTGTGAAACACTCCCCTTTCTGAAAATGCTGCCTTTTCGATATTGAGCCATTGAGACCGGAACTCCCATGGGTGTGAGGAGCCTGGCCGCAGAGCTCACAGCAAGGGCCCGCACCTACATTGTAACAAACTTCCTATCATTGGTCTCCTGTAGCCTCACACCACAAACGTCACACATTTACCAGGACTGGGAGGCACAACGACAAAGCTGGAGCGTTTCTGTTAAAATGAATTTGCAGGACTTGAATCCCAAGCCCCCCCCCTTTCCACCCCCAGCTCAAATCCACAGTTTAGTGGTCATGTCCGGAACACTGTGCAAGGGGGTGTATCACACAGCTGGCCTCTTTGCGAGCCGTGTCCATTTGTCTGGAATTCCACAACATATCACGTAATTGATGGATGGTGATTTACTGCCCTCCCACACTCAGCTCCATGCCGCTCTCTTTTTTTCTTGCAAAAAATTCCACGGCTCTGGGTGTTTGGGGCCTCAGGAATTTGTAAACACTGCAACCCTTGTTAGAACTGTCTGAGACATCCTCTCGCCACGGACGCTAAGAGCGGCAGCGTAAAGGACGTGCCAGGAGCAGCT
Organism: Mormyrus proboscirostris; assembly: GCA_026779585.1. Classification (NCBI taxonomy): domain Eukaryota; kingdom Metazoa; phylum Chordata; class Actinopteri; order Osteoglossiformes; family Mormyridae; genus Mormyrus; species Mormyrus proboscirostris. The sequence continues at coordinate 24,127,692 of JAODKF010000022.1, read as the reverse complement.
GGGGGAGGGCGCCCCTATCGTCAGTGATGGACTGTCCTGACATGAGGTCGTGACCTCGCTGGGCACGCTCTCAGCGTGGGTGACGGGAATGATGTCGTCACCTCAGGGTGAAGCTAAGCAAAGAAGGTATAGACGCAGTTTGGGGGTGGGGATACCTTTGTTCAAGAATGCTTTATTTTCACACTATTTTTATTGGGGAAGAGGCGAGTGGAGATGATTAAAAAAAAAAGAGAGAAGTTCTCTGAAATTGGATGATGGCCGATCAAAAACTGCTTTAAATTGCTGACATTGACAGGAAAAATAAGACAAACAGTAAGCCAGATCCTCACTGTATTTACCTAGTGCTTTGAATTGAGGGAAATTGTGCAACATAATTCTTCCAAAATGTACACTTGGCAATGCCGTTCTGATCACGGTTTTGGAGTAATCCTGCTTGCAACAAGAGTCCAAAATCTCGCAAGCATCAAAAGCACAACAGCATCTGAGTGTAATTTTTTTTCTGCTTTTTTTCACCTGTGATCATGATAATTTAAACGTTCCTGATCCAAAAGTAGATTCTCCCCCTTCGTCTTCGGTTCAAACTGAATGACATTGTTAATATTTCATGTGCGGTCTTGTGAGGCTCAGTACTCCAGAACAGCGAGATGGCAGGGAGAGAGTGAGTGAGCGAGCCATGGGTAACCAGCAAATGCTTCTTGCCCTGGGCGAAGCTTTAGGCTAAATCGTTTTAAGCAAAGTACGGAACGAGGCTATACTACACCTCCCGTGCTCCCATCACGTTATTTTCCAGTGTTATGACTATTCCCCCAGTGCAGCTGCGAAAAGAGAAACTTCAAATCATCCTGCAGCTTAATCTCCTATCAAATAAAATGGATGAGAGGCGGAAGGGAATGATACCTACGGTTATCTGTAGAAAAGGAGAGGAAAAGAAAGGATGTGCTGATTTTCTCAAAGCTATACCTGCGAGGAAGTTATAATAAGTGCATTGCTATTGATATCAAAATCATAAAAGGGTGATTTTACACACAATATGCGTTCAGTCTACTGCCCCCTACAGGTCGGCAGATGCATATAAACCAGACTACAATGAAGAAGAAGTGGTGAAAAACTTGCAGGCACCTGAGTCGCCTCTAGCAGGTGTGATATAGATGGAGGCAGGTGTTAAAAGAGGGGTGTACGCATTACAAGAGGGTTAACTCTGTTCCTACCTCCTTATACAGCCCGCATACTTTCATCTGGCTCCCCCAGGAAAAACACTAGCGGACCTCCTAACCTTCGCGTGTCATAAGAGTATGGATCTGTGCTTAAGATTTTCCAGGAGATTCACAGAGCTCCATAATTAGAGGGTAAATTCACCAAAAAAAATCCTGATACGTTACTCCTGGTGCTGGCCGCGGCAAGACGGGGCCCCAGGGAGCGCTTATTTCATTTCTGTAAGTAATTACGCCAGCACCTGGTGTGCGGCTTCCCAGCCTGCAGTTGGCAGTGCCACACAATCCCCAGTGAGGATTTCAGCAGGTTAGGCTGCTCCCTATATTCACTGAAGAGGTATGAGGGGGGTTACAGGACTTTACAAGGCTAATTCTATGAATTATTATATCCAAAAGCATACAGTTCTACTTATATCATAGGGAACAAATACACACATATACACACACGCACACGCATGTGCACACACACACACAGGTTTATAATGATATCTTTGTGGGGACTCTCCATTCATTTCTATGGGGAAAACTCTAATCCCAGCATGACAACCTTAACCAAAAGTAACCAAACAAAATATGAGACTTTTGGAATTTTTAGTTTTCTGATTGCATTCACAGAACTTTGTAGAGACCTGAAAAATGCTGAAAGGTTCTGAAATCATTCCCTGTTAATTTCCTCTGCAGTATGCAATTAGTTACTAAACAAAGCGTGCGGGTAGGTGGAGCTCGTGCGATTTGTTTAATTCTATTTTTAAACACTTCTCACTGTAAGGGAGAAGGGCATCAGATGCTGGGTGCTGCTCGGACACGGCGACCTTCTCCCCCCCGCCCGTTCGCAGAGGGCTTGGTTCGATAAGGTGTTGCTGGAATCTGTCTGTTTACACAGTGCTTTCTAGTATCCACCGCAGGGGCCTGTGAGGGAGGTGGTGATATGGGGGGGGAAGGTGTCAGCACTCCCAGGGAAACCCCCAGCACGACGGCACCCAAATTACACCCCCAGAGAGCGCCTTCACTGCCCGTCCTCCGTGGCGGACTGTGAGGCCGCAATAAAAGCCCAGAGAATCCAATAAAGTGAGACTCGCTGGCGGGTCAGACTGGTGATTCCGCGTCGAGCCGTTAACGTGGACTGCCGCGTCCGCTGGCCTGCAGATAACAAGATGCACCCAGCTGAGTTGCATCGGCACGAAACAAAGAACAAAAAAACAAATACAAGCCTTTGCATTACAATCTATCCCACTCACAGCACCTATCAGGAAGAGCACAGGCGGTAGCGGTATCTAATTCTTTGCACCGTCATGCCCTACAGAAATTATCCCGCTGTATACATTTCGATAGTATTGCCCTTGAAAATACTATCTCGGTATTATGAAATACTGGCTATAAAATTCACCACCCCCATCTAATTCTGAAGCTAAGATTTTGGGCATACCATAATACACATATCACCGTAATACCACTCAAGCCTAGAAGCCTCTGCCTTTCCCCCATTCCGGCTCCCCAAAAAGCGCCGAACCTGCACCACACGGTATATCTATCAAGTTCTGTCCCTCCATTTTAATTGGCAGTGAGAAGAGGCCCAAACCAAGATGTCTCTTATTCTCTTCCCCCTCCGTTTTACTGGGGCGAACCTGAGCCAAGCTCTGGAAGAGGCTGTATCTTTTTTAATTATCTTTACCCACTTTGATTAATTAGGCTGTCTGACAATAGTGTGTTTCTAATGCTATTCACCTGCCATCCCTGACTGACAGACTTTCTGTCTGATTCAAAGTAAACAGCTGCTGCCATGATTGCCTAGCAACCAGGAGGTGATGGATGAGTCCCAAAGATGGATGGCTACAATAAATCATGTCTCCTCTTATAAAACTAGAAAATGGGGAGGGGAATGGCAAAACAAAACAACCTTTTTCTATTATGAAACTTCGGAAGAAGTATATTCCCAGTGACCCTCCGTCGACTCTGGCCTTGTGTTATTCTGGTTTCGCATTGTGGCGGAAGGTGGGGGAGAGGCCGTTTAGCCGTTCCTGTGAGTCTCAGGGCGCATCGATGAGACAAGCCAGTGTGCTGCCATCGTGACGAGAAGGCTGCTCCGCCTGCTGAGGTACAGTGAGACAGCAGGGGACTCGCGCGCTGAAGCCCCTCGCCCGGATAAAACTGTGGCAAAGCTCTACCTTCCACCAGCACCGTGCTGAAAGTGCTGCGTAAGCCACCTGCACCCCCCCCCCCCCTCCCCCAGAGATCAAGAACAAACCGCACAAACAAACCTTGCCCACCCCTCACCCTCATTTGGTGGAGCTGCTTATGAACAGCATCAAGAAAAGACCATTTTGGTCTGAAATGTTGGAAACAGGACATTTGTTTGATGATGTGGCCGATTTGTGGTCAACTAATCAAAGCATAATAAAACTTAGAAAGACAAACAGCATAATGTAATTTAGAAGGGTATTAAATATATTAAAGTTAAAAATAACTTTATGGTGTATATTGAAGCACAGGGTAGATATTTCTTGAAGTATCTACAAATGTAAATATTTTCACATAACCAAATAGCTACTGTATATTGTTAAAGAATCATGTTGCACAAGTTTGTTTTTGTTTACCGAATGATACTTTGGTTAAAGTAACACCACGACACAAACCATAATACATATGTAAACTTCTTAACTGTTTAGTTCTCCAATGTGTTTATGTCACAGCAAACAAAAGCTTTTTCCAACAAAAATACCTAACATAATCACATCCAGTGAGGCATACTCAGTTTGTTTAAAATGTAAAGACACTTAAATACACTTCCAAAATGGCTACTTTGTAGTTTGACACCCTACATTTAAACACTTTGGTTCACCAGTGGAAGTTAATGCGTAAGTGTGACGGCCCAAGGGGATATATGGGGGGAAAGGGAGTCCTAATTAAGCCCAGCTGTTTCAACTTCCTTTTCCAGCTTTGATGGTACATCACCCCTCCTTTAGCCACAGAACTTCATTATAGAAAAAAAAATACAAAAAGGAAGAAAACAGAATTAATCTGCAACAAGTCGAAATTACCATAAGCAACTTTTATTTCACTTTTCGGACTGATTTTCTGTAGCTGCGGTGGAAGAAAAAGGCAAATCCGGTTCTAAAGCGCAGCTGGTTCGCTGATATCCGTTAACAAACAGGCAGAGAGCAGAGCCATCCATCACAGCGCTCACATCTCAGCCCCCGTCTCCATTCCCCCTCTTCCAACTCTCAAGTTACAGCTTTGCATGCCCAGTCTAAATAATATTCAGAAATGATAAATGGTGCCGTAAGCCTCGTATCCATCATCAATCTTTTCTTAAGAAACATCCGTCTTCCGTAACGTGCCTTTGAATCTCGTTTATGTATCCGGTAGCCGCTGCAGCCTGTGAGTGATACCTGTCGTGGCTGGGAATGCGCTGGGGCAGGCTGCGATCCACACACGCGCACGCACACACGCGCACACACGCGCACACACACGCACACACACACACGCACACGCACACACGGACACCAATCCAGCTCATGTACATGGGTGGCCGCATATCCCCCACAGGTGAGGTCCACCCACCCTCACATACTCTAAGACCGAGACCAACACCTATCAATGCCCCCCCTGCTCCCTTGTCTCCGTTGTCCCATAATGCGATTTCCAATCTCACCAATCAGTTTTCTAAAAGCCACGCGATGCTTCAGGGCTGAGGCTGCCCTGCCCTCCACCCCATTCCCTGGGCCTGGTGAACG
>JAODKF010000022.1:24101383-24112435 GCA_026779585.1 Mormyrus proboscirostris | reverse complement strand
GGGAGTGAGGGCAGAGAGAGAGAGAGAGAGAGAGAGAGAGAGAGATGGTCGGAGAGAAGCCGAACTGATTTGGGGCAGGGAGCATTTTCCTTGTCAATACCGTGCGAACGCTGCGTTATTCTTGACTTGAGATGGTACAGTTGCACATAAAATTAATGTTGTAGACATGAATGTTCCTAGTTAATGTTTCAGTTAACGATTATTAGTGAAGTTGTTTTTATACAACTTTCTAGAGGATTTTTTGAAATAGCAAATAGTTTTTATAATGTCTATATTTATAACCTCTGTTAAAGGCTAAACATTTATACTGGATCACATATCTTACACTTCAGTGTCTGGTAAAATGCGATAACGATCTCTTATAGTCAGCTGCTTTATTCTTGCTTCCTACTTTTTCGAAACTGTTAGAATTTTTATTAGTTTTTTTTGTTTTGTTTTTATTTAGGGAATGTGTGGCTTGAGCATTTTTAAGCGTATCAAGTGTTTATTTTATTTATATTATACACAATCTCAAGTAGTATATAGACCAATATTTAGACGAAATTGCTTTTAAATTATAATCGTACAATTGTAATTCCATACCACGAAAATTTACAGTAATCATTTTCTAATAACTGTATTAATTGAAATGTTTTGCTGTACTTTTAAATTCCCCTTTTATGCAAAGTTTGACTTTACGGCACTCCCATATCTAACATGCCATCAGTATTACCTTTTAATCTAAAATACTTTTTAACTATACGCTGTAAATTTTAAACAAAAGCACAGCTAAAGAAGTTGTTTTGGTCTCCAGTGTTTCCTTGTCTTTCTTTTTCATTAATTTTTTTTTACACACATGTAGCATATTCTTCATGCTCAAACACATTTTCCTGAAAATGACATATGCCAATATTAACTAAATGAATCAGTATTATTTACCTTTTGAAACATTATTATCATGATCATCATCACACTATTATTACTATTATTATAACTAATAATAATAATAATAATAATAATAATAATAATAATAATAGGCTAATACCAATAATAGTGATAATACGCACTAGTGAAGGACATCAACATCTTCGGGACACTCAAAGCTGTATAGTTTAATACTGCTTAATCTTTATACTTGGTTAATTCCGTTATCATCCTATCGGTACAATATGTCAATACGAAGTACAGAACGCAAACATTCTGCACTGAAAAGTCTATGTTGAGTTCCCCTTTTTCTTAATTATGGTTGACTGAAATATGATCATAAATATTTGGGATTTCCAGAAAGAAAACGGGTTTTGTTTTACCTCTTTGTACGTCACATAACTAATATTTACCGACTGATAACTTTATTAATTGAGCAGATAAGATCTAGGAATAATTTAATGGTTAATGCAGGGTGCAAACAGGGTTCAGCAAAGTGTAAATTATGGTCGAACTGAATAGCTCCATATTTAAGAAGAAGACGGAAGTAACATTTAGGCCTACTTAAGGTATGAGATCCATAAATTGTTCATTTATTCTTATTGCAGCAGAGAACATTTCGTATTGAACTGTGTTAAATATGACTCCTAAACACAAGATTCCGCCAAAGCTCTTCAAATTAAAAGTTAATTGTACGTGATGATTATTTAGTAGACACGCATTGATAAGACTTTTTAAGGTAAACTTTTGTTATATGTTGCAAAATAGTTTTTCAATCATAAATAACTTAAATACATTGCATTGCAAGTTTAAAACGAGGCGCGTGTGGTCTTATATCTAACCTACTTCAATTTCATTTGCCCTGAAGTAATTGTGTTAATCCATCCATCCATTTATAGCAAGCACTTGTTCTATTCAGGGTCGCGAGAAGTAATTTTGTCATATGTTTCAAAACAATAAATGCCATGTAAATTATTGGACAAATAACTATGGGCTAATAAAGTTTTATGATCTCGTGATTAAATGCGTATAGCGAGTAACCGAAAATTTGCATTTAAGTTGCTGTTGAGTCTGAAGTGTCATTGTTAAGGATTAGTTAGTCATCGTTTACCTGATAATTATATAACTTTATGCATACGTTTCTGTTTCTTTGTTTATTTATGAATAATTTCAATTGTTGACATCGATGGATTAATTTCGCGCTGCGACTAATTCGCCATGGAGTTGAATGAATGGATGTGATTCGTTGTAGATAAATGCACCAAGCAACACCTGGTGGAAGCGATATGGGTAATTGTAGCCGTCCCCCTTGTGGACTACAGTTTAAAAGTGGCATTATGGAGGCGTGTTGGTTTTACACTTTTGACCGACGGTAGCATCTTAGTAGCCGATTATAGCAGCTTGGACTTTAATTTAGGTTGCATTTTTACAGACGTTGGCATCGTATGTAGGCAGTCTTAATTTAAGACTGATTTTTGGACTTTAAGGCCACTTATAGTGGTAACCACACCCCTGTCGCCATAAATATAGGCAGTAACCTACAGTATAAGGAAAGGGTAATAGAGCAGCAGATAATGGGAATATTAATGTAATAAATATTGCCAGTAGTTTCATTGTTTCACAGAATTTCAGAGTACTGTCTAGCAATAGCAGACAAACTGGAAGATCTTATACTTGTTTTAAATATTTTGTGCAGCTGCTTTTTTTCTAATCCAAACTGAGATACCAATAAGAGAACTGGTCAGGTACAGATGTCCAACCAGCCCTGAAAGCAGATGAACATTCTCTTGGAGTCTCATTGGAAATTTATATGGTGGAAGGAGGTTCTGTTATGGTCTGATTCTCATGTTTGCATTTCATTGAAGGTGCTATTAAGGAATGTACAGTCAAGCATATATAAGCATATATTACATAAGCAGATTGAACTGAGAGCTTGAACGAAGACCCCTTATTCAACACACGACCAGGTGTTATTGCGTATGCGTGCACGCATGCAGACTCTTGCCATTTCACAGCGAATGATTCAGCCTAAGTAACATGCAGTTCCTCAGACTCTTATCAGGGACGCATGCCACACTACAGGACATTAAACATCAACATGCACCCTGAGTCTGTGCATCATTTCGCTTGGTGGTCGAGAGACCAAGTTCTGACCATCGCAATTTCTGTATGTTTTTCTAGGTCTTCAGCTCCTTAGTCTAAAATCATTTAGGAGTGTAAAGGAAGCCGTATGTGACGTGCACTATACATCACTGTCTGCAGGATTTATTTCAAAATTAAAGTTCGATGTTCAAAGTTACAAAAAAAGCTCATCAGAAATTAAGGTCAATGTGATGTTTTGTATTGCATAAGTCTGTCAAAAAAAAATGAGAGATTTAATTGCAATTTTCTCTGTTTCTTTCAGGAATAACACTCAATGGCAAGATGTCTACTTGTATAAGAACTCTTAAAAGTAACAAAAAAAAACAGACATCTTTAAAATTTAGCAATGGAGAAATGTCAATATTTATTACATTAATATCATGGTGAAGTTAATCCTGTGAGCAATGGTTTGCGTGTGTGTGTGTGTGTGTGCGTGTGTTTTAATTCTATAATGAAGTTATATACTAATAGAAAATGTCTAAAAGACAAAAAAAAAGCTTTTGTAACTCGGTGGTAGGGCCAAGTATTCTCATATGAGCGTGGTATAGATTATATAGAAGGGGTAGATGTTGCAGAGAAGACGGGATTTGTGGTGCATCTCATATCGGTGGTATTACCACTAATGAACAGCAGCTGTGCGTAAAGATCCCGCTGCTCATATATCATTCAGGTCTGAACTACCAAGACTGGAAGTAATGTTTTCATCAAGAAGAAACTGACGACAGGAAAGTAGCAGAAACATTCATAGTGCAAGCAATTTTTTTCCGTTATCAAATGGATAGATCAGTTGGCCTTCTGAGCGCCAAACCTTTTTTTTCCCCTACATGACATGCTTGAGTATATGAAGAGTAGCTTTCGTTATACTATTAGTTGTTATTACACATTTATGACTTTCCAGAACCGATGCCTGAGTGGAAGTGCAGATTCAGTGGAAATGTGTTATAATTTCATTTTCCATTGTCAACATCTTTAGACAGTTCCCTGCTAAGACAATGAGAGCGATTATTGTTGAGGAAGGCATCTGCATAGAGAGTGGAAGAATCTACAATATTGATAAAAAAAAACAGAAAGAAACAACAGTAATTATATTTAGAACAATGGACATTAACTGATCTTGAGGACTAAAACGAATAAAGTTGAGAAGGGAAAACAAACAAGATGTAGGACAGAAGTATGAGATGAGTGGTGGATTGTAGCACAGTCCTGGTTGGGCTCAGGGAGGTTTTTACTCTTCATGATACATAGAGGAATTTCTCAGCAAAGCCTAAGAGAAGAGCTTCATACAGAAGGCAGGTATCTTAGGTCTCCCAGCAGTCTGCGTTCTTAAGAGTGATGTAACGATAATTTATCTGATTATGGGATATGCTGCCAAGTGCGAGACTCTCATTATAAAGGGGGACAATTTGGCATCATAGAACCATTTAGAACAGGCAAAAATGTCATCTGCTCTAAAAATGATAAGACGCTAAAGAAACGTCGAGTGATGTGGTGATGTGTTATGACAATGAGGCGTTTTCACTGCATCTTCCCCTCCAGCTCTTTGCTTCTGATCTTACTGTTGCTTTAAAAAGACTCAGCTGCTCATTCTAATGAGGATGTCAAATGCAGCTCAAAATACATAGATAGGAACATCATTTACAAGAATATATAAAAGATATAATGAATAATAAACCTTTCTTTTGTTTTAAGTCCATCTCTGATCTCAGAAGATGATTAAATAAGTAAACCAGAAGAGATTGTATGACCACTTCACAAAGTGCATTTCGACACAGCCAGCTCTTGACACAACAGTGTCTTTTGTCATAAAAGTACAGTAAACCTTTTTAAATTTTAAGCAAACCTATTTTTTTTATGGTGCCATCGGATTTAGGGAAAAAATAGTCAAGTTTTCTCCGCAGGTTTATCAGGGTTGTCTAAGGTAGTGCAACTCAAAACAGAATTGCTGTCATGCTTTTTACTTGTCTCACTTTAAAGTTAGGCTTGATTTCATGTTGGTGCTGCCTTCTGAGTTATTCATGCAATTTGTTTAGTGCTCTAGCAGAATTTACGTTTTTGCCCACCTCCCATTCTAAAATGCATCATGTATGAAAATTAGTGAGTAATAAAAACATTATTTAAACTTAGGGCCCCAAATGTATCTATTGGATTCAGATTCTGAATTATTTGGATTCAGGAGCTCAAATCAAGCTATATAATTAATGCAGATACAGTTCCTGAAGTCGTGGAACTAAAGCACTAAGCACATCAAATAACTAGAATATATACATCTGAATGTGTATGTATTGAACATAACTAAAATTGTACAGAAATCTTACCGAGGATGACTAATATCAAGTTAATTGAGAAATTACATGGAAATGGACTCAGTATTAACGAAGGCGGGCACGCACAAGCTATGTGTGGTTTGACATTCTAAATAGCATCCAAGCCCAACAGTTTGGGATTTTAAAAGAAGTAATAATAATAAAATAACGGTGGTTTTGTTTGTCTTCTGGATATAGGTTTATATTAATGATGGGATAAAGATCAGAAGCTTGAGAGTTCAGGGCAAACGCAGGCATGTGTGACAGTCCTGTGAAAGTTGGCACAGCATTCATGCAGAAATCTGTCCACCATGGTTCAGATGCGTCGCGCGGTATTAAGCCGACCTGGAGGCTAAAACAAGCACGTAGGTCTGTATAGCTCTGAGAGTGCGTGTCCTGAGGGCCCAGAGTCATCTCTGCAACCCAGTGATTACTGGGCAGAGTGAGGGAGAGATGTGATCAAACCTGACAAATTTTCAGCGTGGCCTCTATGTTTTCTGTCTGTCCAGATTATTAATAATACTCATCGGCAGATACATACTTAATGTCCCCAGAAATCTGTTTCATATCTAATTTAGAGGGAAATGTATTTGGAGAATAGGAAATGCTTTCCGAATCGCATCATTTTTCCTCTGTATAATCTTTTATTTTGCATCACTATTTTTTTTTTCTTTAAATTCGATATTATATTAGCGTTTGTGTTTTATCAGCCTTAGAGCTGATATTTCACAGTTGTTTTCTAATCTTTATCCGTAAATACTTTGACACCAATGTGACAAACCAAATTTTAAAAAGAGGCTTGATTGTTAAGTTATTTTATTAACTCTGTGTTTTTCTTTTGTCGTTCATGGATGACCAGCTCAGCTGGGGGTAAGACAGAGAAAATCCCTGATCTTAAATGAGTCACTAATATGCTTGTACTGGGTTGGTGTTTGTGTGTGTGCGTGTCTGTGGGTGTGCGTGTGTCTGTGTGTGTGTGTGGATGCATGTGTGTGTCTCAGAGCACAATTGAAAAAGGGAAGTGAGGAGATCAGAGGTCAAAAACACCTACTGAGGGTCAATAAGGAGGCTGATGGGCTGAACAGTGACCTGGGGAGGAGCAAAGGCACCCTGGGGAGGAGCAAAGGCACCCTGGGGATCTCCAAGGAGTGTTTGCATGAGCACAGTGAGGAACGACTGTGATGGGAGTTTACTTTGCAGAGGAAATCAATTGTCACAATGATCTCGCCTTATACATCATGACATGCACAGTATAACAATGAAAAGTTTCTAAATATTGTACTCTTTGGTTTTTATTTTTAGCATTCTAAATTGGTAAAGGGACTTGGTCAATGAAGCACCAGGGCAAGAAGATTTCGCAGTCAGTGTCAGAGAGCGTTTCGCAGACAGTATAGAAGGACGATGAGTCAGTAATGGCTGCAGGTATAATTTCATCATGATGATTGGAGGAGGCGGATATCTCACTCAGCTTCTGCTTTAAAACAGTGTCATAAAACTTTCTCAGTTCTCCCAGCTGTGAGCTCTTCATGGGCAAGTACATGACAGGCAGGGAGGAGGTACATAAGAAATACATTTCACTAACATCTTTGTTTTCTACAGCTTTTCAGATGCTATCAGGATTACACTGTTCTCCCCAGTATTAAAGTGCTGGGAGTGGCTGTTGGAAAGAGGCCTCAAATCTAAGCAAACTCTTCACATAACACGTAGATGTGGCACTGGAATTAAATTTTCAAAATGTACAACATGAGAGACAAAAACATGGTGTGATTATTCTACCACTATATTGTACTTTTGCGACTTTAATTTTTATTTCAAAAATCCCTTTTTATTTCATTCTTTAAGCCAGGGCTGTTCACATCGCGGTCCGCGAGGGCCGAGCGCTGCTGTTTTTCCAGCTTTCCTTTACCTGAGAGCCAATTGTGAAGCCTCTGGCCAATTAGAGCCAGAAATTATTAAGATAACTACCTGGGAGACTTGAAGACAAGGCCTGGATTTGGAATCGAGGGCCAGATTGGTACACGGGGACTTTAAGCTCTGTGATGTTCCAGCATCTGATTTGCAGAGATGTGTAACGGAACGTTATTTGTTTTGGAAATGTGGAAAAATTTATATCTTAAGGGCTGTATATATCTTTTTCTATTATTATTCATAAAGTGATCAATAAGAGTTAAAGAACAGAAGCTGGGTAGTAATGTAATGAGTTATGTATTAGTATGTAGGCGTTGCCACAAAATCTGGCCTCAGCACTTAAGCTAATTTAAGCTTACTTAGCCATGTGTACATAGCTCTTCTGCTAGTTGTGCAAATGCTTAAACACTTTCACTGGCAATGCATGTGGTTTTCATCATCATAGAACTCTTTTACAAAGCTAACGCACTTGCTGGCTGACAGACAAGAGCTCAGCCTGCTTCATATGACTTTTATTCAGCCCTTTGATATCAAGAATAATAAATGCAGTCAGTCTCTTACACTGTGTGATTAGGTTTTAGTTGCTTCAATAAAAAATAATGCTTCAAAGTCTGGACATTACGATTCTTTTCTAATGTGATGCTAAGTGTGGTTGAGTGTCAGGTAAATTTGTATTTTTATTCCATTAGTTTGTACGATCACTGCATAAGATGCAAAATATAGTCAACATTTTGATATTTAAAAAGCCTTGTCAACTGCAGTCTTCTCTGGTTCCAGTGAAGGTTATATGTTTAGTGTGAGCAGCAGCATTTGAGGAAAAGTATACCTTCGAGATACTATTTGCCCATGTCATCTAAACGAATCACAATGAGTAAATGGAAGCATTATGATATTTCAGCATATGAGCTGGCCCATCTAGTTACAAAGATATTGTAACTGTACAAAATAATTAAAACTATATTGAGTTTGGTCAGAACTTTTAATTACTGAGACAAGGACTTAATGTTACCATGCACATATTAACCCCAAATCAGTGGAAAAGTAAAAAATCAGTTATTTGGAAATATTGCTGAACTGCTTGGCTGGGACCTTATAGATTCTTGAGAATTTGTGGGGAATACTAGCTTATAGTGGTGTTTCCTAATCCAGTCCTCAGGCACCCGCAATCAGTCCACAATTTTGCTCTTTCCCAGCTCCCGGTAAGAGAAAAAACGTGGACTGTCTGTGGTCCTAGAGGACCAGACTGGGAAATACTGCCTTATAGGGTTGGTCCTTACATTCTCTGCGGACGGACCTTACAAAGTCCGGCTGCTCTAAGGAATGTTTGATTTTGTTTGCCCCAATTCCTGGGAACAGGCCTATTTTGGCAGCACCTATTTCTAAGGGCAGCAGAGACACAGCTGTGCGACCACGTTCATCTCTGCTCTTTGTAAACAAGCTGATGATGACATCGTTCATTGGTAAAGACTAGAGGTACTTCCCTGGTGCGCGAATGATAGGGGAAATTAGTCAAAAACAGAAAATCAGGGCAGTTACATTAAACCCTTTGGAACATCCATGTCCCAGTTAACACTCCTTGATATTATGGAGGGCACCTTTCAAGCTGTGGTTAGGAACTAGGATACCAGGATTTTTCACATAAGTTGGTATGACTTACTGTCACGTTTTGCACAATAGGTTACTTCCTAGTGTACTTCCAAGAGGATACATTTCAACATTGGTTTTTGAATAAATAAAATAATCCAGACGTCACGGGTTAATACAATGCAGACATGAAACCTAATCTGGGATTTATTAAATATGCAACTGAGCCTTTCATTTTTCTCCATTTCAGGCCCAGAACTCAGGTTCTGTTGTTATTTTATATATATATAAGCATATTGACTGTAAAGGCCCTTAACACACACCACACACACACTGGTGTTCATACACATATATATACACACACACACATATATATATATATATATATATATATATGTGTGTGTGTGTATATATGTGTATATATATATATATATATGTATATCATGATGCTATAACTTACTGTGCACTGGAAGACATATACGCATATACAGGTCTTCGATATTCTTGGTTGTAATATTATTATGTCTATATGACCAAACATTACTTTAAAAGTTTAGGATCAGCAGTCTGTCAGGAGTCAAAGGCATTTTAGCATTTAGAAAGTGAAAGAAAGCATCAGTGTTGGTTCTAGTTTCAGATTGGTAACAAGAAACCCATGACCACATTACTTTCTGATGCCTATGTACACACAAACACACTCACACAGGCTTGTAATTATATCTTTGTGGGGACTCTCTATTCATTTTATTTCAATGGTATAACCCGAATGACCTAATGACCTTTTCCAGCCCTAACCTCAACCATAAGTAACCAAACACAATACAAGACTTTTGGCATTTTTAGTTTTTTGATTGCATTCACAGATCTTTGTGGGGACCTGAAAGATGATCCCCACAACGTCAAAACAACAGGTTTTTATTACATTGTGGGGGATATTTGGTCCCCGCTATGTAATATAAACCTATTTCTCACACACACACACACACCAGTAGTGTGCAAGCCCTGAGTAAATGCTGAGTTAAAGCTTTGGATAAATTCAAAACGTGTTTCACTGACAAAACTGAATATACAGTAGGACAGTTGGTGTTTTAGGGGAGACTCAAAACAATAACCTCAAAACCTCAACACAAACTGTAACAAAAGCCCAGTGGCCATCCATTGCTGTGCCTGCTCCGTTTTCAACTCAGCTTGCCTCTGTATCCATCAGCCTATGGCTGAGTCAGTAAGAGCCAGCTGGGAGCACGGGGGCGGAGCTTAGGCTGCTGCAATCCCAGCCCCCTCCTGGACACAGCACTTCTCAGCCCACACAGTACTCACGAGCCCATTTGGACACTGATCTTTGTGCTTTCCCTTCAGGAAGGAAACTCCCTCCCTCTTCAACACGGAGTTACCAAAGGCCTTACCTTTGTGCTGCCCTCACACATTTGTGAGAGATAATCAAATCAGTGTTGGGAAAAATCTGATTTGATCCCCTCCATGAGAACCAAAAAGGTCAGCAGTAGTTGTTAAAAATGGAAGGAGCCTAATAATGAATTCAACCTTTATTCAATCAATAAAAATTTATTCTCTAGTATTAGACATAATATCGCATTTTCCATTAACCCGCTGGGCTTGACATGAACTGCATTGTCAAGTATGGCAGGTTTATAGTAAAGGAACAAACCCCTGTCTGAAAGTAATTTCAGGGTGTATCTCACAGTGGTGAGGATCAAACATTACATGCACAAGCTGAGAGTGAATAACAGAAAGAGGTATTTCATCTTTGGTAATATAATTTCTTTATTGGATCAGATACCCCGTGTACATTTATTGTACCGTCATCACATGGTATGTACTCTTATTTAATGTATTAAGTAATCAGTGTTAGGTATGTACTGATCCCATGTTCATTAATCAATCATAATGGTTCATATATTTCATGCACTTATGTAAGTACGACGCAGGTGTTTCTCGAAACCATAGTTCAAACTACATAGGTAACGATACTGCAGACTAACGTAGTACGATGCATCGTTAAACGACGCAGGTGTTTCCCGGAACCATAGTTCGAACGAACGTTCGCAAACACTGTCGTTAAGTTGTGTAGTTCGAACTACAGCTCGCGAGTTAGAAGCGTAGTTCCATGTAAATTCGTAAGCGAAGGTGGAAAATGCAGTTTAATAAGGGTATAGTCACCGTGTAAGTCAGAAATTTAATCATCTTTAATACATAA
>JAODKF010000022.1:24070943-24094038 GCA_026779585.1 Mormyrus proboscirostris | reverse complement strand
CTAAATAGATGCTCTGTCAAGAGTTCATTGAGTGCCCAGAATGTTGGTTGTACCTGGTATTGCATCGCATCTAGGACTTAGATATGCTCCGTTTTGGTTATGCCTCTATGTTTTGTTATTCATGAAATGCTCTCACACACGCTGTAGTTGAAGCCATGATGTGAACGGGTTTCCGTGCCCAAGTTGCATTTAGTGTCCTGTGATGAGCAGAAGGCTTGTGATGGACAAGAATACATTCATCCAAAAAAAAGTAGCAATAATTGGGATCCAAAGGTAACCGATCGCTAGTGGCCATTTTGGAGCCAAACTATATACCATTCATGAATAAAATATGAGAGTCTAATTTTCCAGGGTTACAAAATGAAACATTGCAAAACAAATACAAAGCAGTTGCAGTGTATGCCATAGCAACCCTTTGGGAGAGGGTGGTCTATGGTAAGTAGAATTTTGCATGCTAATTGGATCCACCTGCACCTTATTGTCTGAAATATGTATAAATTGGGGTGTCGAATTTATATTTCTGCTCTAGTAGCATAGACCAAATCCTTGAAGCAGTTCCTTGACAGATGTTTTTCTGTCCATATATTGGTTTTTTTTTTTTCCTTTGCATGTTAGCACTAGCATTAGCTCAGAGAGCGGTGTGGTTTTTCAATTTGTCTGTAACCTCAGCCCATTCCACAGAAAGGTAATGAGGAAAGGAATACAATCCATGCGGCTCGTCATTTTATTTTTTATTTTTTTTGGAACTTGTGTGCTGTTAGACCCGTCTCCATCCTATCCCGTTTGCTTCTGAAAAGGACCCTAATTCTCAGAAAACTCCCTTTCCCCTGCCCAGCTCCAAGACACGTGGCGCCGTGTGCCATCGCGACTGGAGACCATTCCACAAGCCCATTTTCACTCATTAATTGGTGAAGTTCTTTTGACTTGCGAACAGACACATATTAAGCTGACAGTGGGTCTGATTCTTACGGATTACACGTCGCGTCACATGTCAGAATCCATCCAATTAAAAACGTAATACCTGTCATCAGCACAAACAATTACAGTGCTAACAGCTCGTTTGAATTTCATGGCATCCTCCGCTCAAGGAACTAGTCTGAAGTGGATCTATTAGCCAAATATCTCAGTTTCTTGACACCCCATAGACTGGTAAACAAAGCCGATTGGGTATTTGGAAGTTATTACGTCGCCACAAAATATATCTTAACTGGAAATGTAATAAAAGAAGCGACAGTCTCACATTATGCAAAGCAAATCTCTTTCCTCTTCAAACTTTTTGTGACCCCCCTCCCCCCCCCTTCTTTTTCTCTATACAGTATGTTTTGTTCAGCTGTCGTTTCAAGAGAGCGAAAGCCCTTCCATGGCGGCTGGACAAAGTGACAAATGGTTTGTGCATTAAGATGTCCCACGATTACGTCGGGGGTGCAGCACCAAGGATTCATGCAGACAGCTGGGACTCTGGGGGTCTGCCTCCCTGTCTGCACTCCTGTACACCCATTAACGGCCCAACTGGAGAAGCTTAACGAATGCTTATAAGGAGAGCATCAATAATTCAGCCTGGGGGGGGGGCTATACGGGGGGGCTATACAAACAAGTCCACTCCATTTAAGGTTCTTTAAAGAGCGGGTCACTCTGGGCAGGACACCACACTTCCACAACGACTCTGATCCGAGGGGAATTTGGACAGCCTCCATTACAATGACAGCGTGTTTTGTGTAGAATTATGTTAACGTAGGAAGATAAAGCCCTCTGGGGGGAAAAAGACCCATGTGTTCCCTGCATGTTATCATCCACTCCAAGTTTTCAGTTTTTTCTAACTTTATTAAAGCTGCCAAATGGAACGTGATTTTATGTTACGTCTTTAGACAGGCTTTTAAATTAAGGAAGTAATTATCTATCATACATTGGTGCGAAGCACATCATTTTCAACATGCATTACATTTTACAAGTATCTCTTGCATTTTTCTGTTGTCTCATTTCTAATAGCATACATCAGTGTTATTCTTTTAAATGTTTATAGATTTTAAATGTTGTTAGAAACTTGCCTGAATTGTAAAATGGCAATAAAATTCTGCAGTGTTACAGATGTCTGTGCAGCAAGAACTGTGGAAGGGTTTGGCTGCAAGGAAATGTTCTGAGTTCTCAGAGTCCATCGCCAGTTAAAAGGCTCAAAGACAACATTAAACTTTGGCAGGAATCCTGCTTCTATGCTATCATTTGTAGTGGGATGGGCAGCGACAAAAGCCGGAAGTAAATGGACAGAAGAGTTATATTTTCACTGTTGTTTCAGCAAATGTGATCTGACTATGAAACACAGGGCTGCAGTAAAGTGTGTGTATGTGTGTATGTGTGTGCGAGTGTGTCTGCACATGTGATGGAACGGCGACATGCACACCGGTCTGCCATCATCAAAGTCGAAAGTGCGCATTTATAATTAATTCCCAGCTTTAAGTCCCTCTCTGATCTGATGCTGCTCTCTTGAGGAAACGCTGGCAGCCCGTGGCACTGCCCGTCAGTCACGCCCGTACCTCTCAGCAGCCGCTTAGCAAGGATCCGGGGGTCTACCTTTGGCGAAGGCTTTAGCGCGCTAATGCTAGCATCAGCGTGGAGAACAGTGAGGTATTCCAACTTCTGTGAAACCTCAGAGCTTTGCATTGAAAGACAAAGAGGAGTGGAATACAATCCACACCCGTGCAGAAACACATACTCTGCTGTACATTACATGCTGAGAGCAAATTATAGATGAGATATATTGTTTTATGTCAAATTGCATCCTTGTTTTTAACATAGTAAATGCAAGGCAATGTGTAAGAAAATCTAAAGTCGTTTGATTATTATTGTAATCATGTCATGTACAAAACAGAGGTTGCTGAACCTTTTCTCAAAAGTTTTTCCTTCACGTCACCCACTGGAGGCCTGTGATGAAGCTACGTCCCTGAAGACGACAGAAGTGAGGCTACCAAACCAGGATTTTGTTTCATCTAACCAGTTGAGCATAAAGAGTCACAGCCACAGAGTACTCAGCTGGTTGGTCGAAACAAAATTCTGGTTTGGATTTTTACTTTCTAGACCTGAAATGTCCACCTCTGGTTATTTATATCAGTAGTGATCTGACAAATTTACATTTGGTCGTGGTTAATTTATTATACCAAGGCTGTCTTTTATGTTTGAAATGGGAACCCAATGAGTGCTCACTCTTCATGTTTTCAGTCTGTAATTTCCATACCGAATCAGGGCAGAAATTTGAGAGCTGCTGGAACTGCACCTGGATCAGCAGAATACAGTGCAAATGTGGGGAGAGAAAAATATCTCAGCCAGATGTGCTGGGTCAGTCTGCTGTCCCTTCCTGGACACCTTTAACTAATAAAGACAGGAAATTTCTGTCTTGACGCCTGGTAAAATTTTCATTATAGGAAGCATAATCCCGATTTTTATTCCATCTATTTGTTTTATCAAGTTTACACTGTATCATTTCTTTGTGTATATCATACTTCTTTCACTGTGACGTTCTTCCTGTTTAATCAAACACGCATCCACATATAGTCAGTCCTGCTACTAATGCCTCCCGTCCTTTCAATCATGTTTCATCTACTTTGCGGCTAATAGGCACATTTCCACATAGTAAGACAGGATTGACACTCCTGCTCCATGCATTCTGTGCAGGGGGAGCCCCTAGCCCAGTCGATGCAATCTGCGGAGCTGGGGGCTCCCCCTACACAGGGACATGCAGGGACATACAGGGACATGCAGTGACATGCAGGAACATATAGGGACATATAGGGACATGCAGGGACATGCAGGAACATATAGGGACATATAGGGACATGCAGGGACATGCAGGGACAGGGCCTACACCCAGGCAGAAACGTCTGCTGTTGCAAATTGCCAAAGCTGAACTTTAAGGTCTTTAATTTGACATGATGATGGAATGATATCCATCCACTTATCATTTAGCTGCTTATCCTGGTCAAGGTGGGGAGGGGGGGGCGGTGGGTATGTGAAACACTGACACTCATAAGTTACTAAAAAAAAATGAACAAAAAGAAACCTTTTGTGGTTTGCTTTTAATGTCAATGTTTACCTTTTAAAGTACCAATGAATCTCCAGCATTGTGACCTTTTCTGCCAATCTGTTTTTTCTCTCTTCAAAATTGTCCATTTTCAGAGGGGCATATGATCATAAATGTGTTTTTATGCCAGTTATATGTCATATTTGGGTGCATTTTAGCTGCCCCTCCAAATGCTGTACATGATACATTTTGGAAGATGAATGATGAATGGATAGACATTTGTTTATGTGCGTGATTTATTTGCATTTCAAAAAACCTTTCCAACAAATTAAATCTTTCAATATCGATAGATAACTAACATAATTACATATCAAAACTGAAGAACTGGAAGCACGTAGGTTGCACTGCATTAACATTATGATACATTCCTGTATCATTCTGATGATTTTCTTTTCAAAACAAGTATATTTAATAAACGGTGTACTGCAAATGTATATTCATTGACCAGTTAAAATAAGATGAGCAGTAATAACATACTGAGAATCAGAAATTGCTAAACTAGATATCTAGAAGCCATAATGTCATATTCTGTGAAACAGTTTGTGAGCCAGCAGCAGTGATTTAAATTGTATTTATTCTGAAATTCTTTTTGTGTGCAAGAATTCAAATTTTGTTTTATTCAACTGTAACTTTGTGGGGATTCTTGTAGCAGGAGGGATATCCTTGGCGACCATGAGGATGGCATTCTGCTATATTCTTTCCTTCAGATTTGGTGACAAATATTGTGCTTAATGTACAGTACCTTCACCTGGTTTCCTACAAATCTGCATGAGAAGATTTTTGCACTGCGGTGCTGTGGGGGCCATTAAGGTTTATATGTTGTACTACTTCCTGCTTTACGCATTCTCAGCAATGCACTCGTGCACAGTGATATTATTTTGATTACAGTAAAGCCATATTATGTTGTTACTATGTACACAGTTGTAATGTTAAAGTGACAAATCATGATCAAGGAATTACAAACATATATATTTCTATGCATATACATACATGTATGTATCTGTGTGTGTCTGGATACAGCATGTCAAGGTTTGTGACAGTGCACTGAGCCCTGCTGTGCATGGGGTGTCACAGCCCAGTCTAGGTTTGGACCACAGAGAATGGGATGAAGGGAAGAGAAACCAGGACAAAGGAATGTGGTTTTGGGATGATGTGATTATAGACAGACATAATAATGAACAGACACAATGACAAATGGCCATATAATGGATACAGCACAACGGTGGTAGACTTCAAAGGTGACCCAGGCCACAATAATAAAGAAAACTAAGACTAAGTAATCCTAGAACTGTGGAAGCAATGAAGAAATAAGAGGACAGTCGTGACTCTAGCTGTCTAACTAACAAAATACAGGAATCAAACACTGTCAAAACTAAATGGCAGACACATCCCACATTTAGGGCACACAGTAATACAGAAGGGAATTGGTGAAATCAGTGTTGTTCAAACTAAACAGTAACTGAGCAATCAAGCAATCCAAAAGACAACATCAAAGGGCTTAGACGAAAGAACTAAAACTAAAATACAATCAGAAGGTCAAACATCAGAATCACCAAAACAGAATAGAAAAAGCAGCAATGAGCAAAGCTGTTATGTTGCAGATGGCAGCAAATTTTATAGAGTGCTGGAAAAAAGAACGGGAGCATGATTGAAGACACGGATTGAACGTCCGAATAGGCTGCAGTGGATGAACGTGATGGACCGGAATGGGGGAACGAAACTGCAAAGAAGAATACATATAACACGCAAAACAAGGCAGATTGTAACACCCCTTTGCACAAGTATGATCGTCCAATTGGAATGGTCACATGACATAACAAACACTTCTCATCTTCTCATTGCCTTGAGAGGGTGTCCACCAGTATGCTATCTATCCCTTTTTGTGCCGAATCACCAAATTGAACTCCTGGGTAATTAAGAACCAACACATTAATCTCTGATTGTTATTACACACCCGGTGCAAGAACACAAGTGGATATGGTCCGTGTAAATTAGCAGAGGGCAAGCACTGCTTCCAACATAATCCTCCAAATGTTATAGTGCTAAGTGCAAGAGATTCCTTCAGAACAGTGGAGTAGGCTAACTGAAACTTAACAAACGTCTTTGAAAAATAACAAATTGGGTGGTCAGGCATATTTGTGTCCTGCTGGAAGAAATTTGCCCCAGAACTTGTGCCACTGGCATCAATTTTTTTAGTTTTAGTCTATCTTACAAAAATCAGGTGTGGCAAGCACTGGGGAGTTAGTACAAATTTTAATGCCTCAAAAGTGACTTGGCACTTGGGAAATCAAACAAATGAGAAGTGTTGCTGAAATAAATTAGTGAATGGCACAATTATATCCAGATAGTTATTGAAGAAGCACCAGCAACACCTGGCCATACCAGGGAAATGACTCTGGTTTCACTTTGTCTTAGGAACTGGGAAGGCACTAATAGCCTGGACTTTGGCTATTGGATTTCATAGTACCATTTCTGACTATTGTGCCAAGGTATGTGATAACCCACTTTCCAAATTTCCATTTCTGTAAATTCAGTATGAGCAATGCCTTATAGCACCAGGAGGGCACATAACACAGCAACCCATGATGTTCTTCCCGGGTATTGGAGTGGATTACCATGTCGTCAAGGTAAACCTGGCAATTTGGACCTCACCCAACATAATGGGCTTTAATCTGTGGAAAGTGGCAGGCTTGCTCCATAATCTGAACAGCATAACAGTATACTGTTGGAATTTCTCCAATGAGGCAAAAGCAGAAATCTCAGAGGCACATGCTGTGATGGGAACCTGCTAGGACCCTTTCGAGAAGTCGAGTTTACTGACATACCTCTTGGATCCAATGAGTCTTCCCTCCTCGGAATAGGAAATGAGTCTTGTCTCCTTTCTAAGGAAAGCACGTTTAGTCGGATTTAATGGGGGGTGGCTACCATGGCTGATGTCATGGTACATGGTAATGGAAATACGGGACAGAATGTCAACAAAGAGCGAAGGGAATTTGTCCATTAACTCCCTAATATCAGCTTATGCGGTAAGTGGCAAATGAGCAATTTAATCAGGCAAATTCCGCCAAGCCTCAGAATTCAGTAACCAAATAGATGGCAGTCAGTTCCGCCCAATGTAGATTGAGTCGTCTTTGGTGGAATACTCTGCAGAGAGGATGCTGGTGGCCACTGAGGGCAGGGGAGTGGGATCTGTGTCTGAATACGGTAAGGCTTACGGCTGCTAATAAGGCAAACATGCGTTTCTTCCATACCGATCACATAATCAGTATCACTTCATTTTTCCTATATCTCATAAGGGCCACAGATCTACACTTGGAGAGAAGATCTGGCAATTGGCAGTAAATCCAAAACTTGTTCTCCCACCTGAAAAGTATGTCTGATCCTGCACAGCCTCCAGAGAGGCCTGTAAGTTTGTATATGCTACTTTTCAAGCTGCTTGCAGATGCTCATGGAGTACTCTAAAATTATGTAAGATGTTGTGTTTGAGGAGAAGACACAACGACAGCCACTGCTCCTGCAGGATTTTCAATGCCCCCCGAATTGTGTGTCCAAAGACTCACTTGGAGGGGTTGAAACCAGTGGACTCGGGGATGGCATCACGAAAAGAAAACAACAAGAAGGGGATACCTTCATCCAAATCTTTTCCAGAGTCCAAACAATAAGTCTGAAGCATATTTTTGGAATTGCTCTAATGTTCCTTGAGACTCTGATTGATAGGTACTAGACCCTTCATGCTTTATATTAAGATCCTGGATCACTAGACAGGACATCCAGTTTGAACCTTGGTCAAATGGGATATACTTAGGCAACCCATATGTGGTACAAAACGGAATGAGTGGCTTCATTATAACTTTCAATTTTAAGGTTCATAATTGGATGGCTTCCGGAAACCCAGTGGCAGCACACATCAAAGGTGATTTCCCAGCACGGGTCTTTAGTAGAACCCCACACTGTCTACAGTAATATGTTCTAAAGGCTCCCCTATTACAGGGATTGGACAAAGCAGAGCGAGCGGAATGCTCTGATTGGGTTTCCCCACTACCATGGCAAGTGTGGCACATACGGCAATAGTGAACAATGTCACTTGGACTTTTTGTTGGTCCAACACATCCCACAGATGTTCGACACTTACCCAGCCTTCCACGTGATGCAACAGAAAACAGGACTGATCATAACCTAGTCAGAAATGCTCTGACCCAGTCGTAAGGTCATAATGATCTGGCCTTTGTCAAATTCTCTTAGATCTTTTTCCCTTCTCATGTCTTCGGCATTGAACATGTCGACTACATGTACCAAATGTTAACTTTTCATCTAATATATCCCAGAGCTTGACATTTACTGTTTTTACTAGATAGTCTACTTGAGTCTTCTCAGAGCCTTTCAGATTCTAAAAATCTCTGAAAATATTTGGCAAATTATAATATAAAACACAGAGAAACCTTTTAAAATGCACATTCATTTGCTTTTCATAGACTGTCTGTAGCCATGTTGCCTTCAGTGCCTCTCCGCATATCATAATCCGTTGTATCTGTTCTGTGTGCACGTCCACCTGCATGGTAGCTATGGCTCACTACTCCTGACTTTTGGCAATGGATAAGTTAGCGAGTTCGGCATGTTTGGGTGAAGTTCCTAGGTGATTCTCATGAGACTCATAAGACCCATGGGAGATGTTTATCACGTGTTTTATTATATCACTATTATTTCTTATGTAAAATGCATATAATCACATTATTGGCCACTGGTGTCACTATTTATATTAATTATACTAATTAATCAATTTTAAGTTACTAAATGAGTTGCATTCTCCAAACCAAAAATTCCCCAAATTTCCCATCAGATATGTGTATTGTAGTATGCAACTTTAGTGAATGTGAGGTTTTTCAGGAACGCATTAGTCACGTTGTAGCATGTCCGTGTGTGTGTGTTAGTATGTATGTATATGCTTCCATTCCCTTGAGTTGCAATATATTTAAAATGCTGAGGGTCAATGGTCAATGCTGAATGAGAAATGAAGGCTTTTTATTTTCAAATGCATAATAGCTGGGTGGAAAGAATAGGCTATGATTTCTTTTACAGAACAAAATGACAGCAAGCATTTATTTTGCCGGCGTGTTCTTATCAGGGTTCGAGTCTCCCTGCACTCTCTAAGCCTCGCTGGACTAATTGAGTATCTAAACAAACTAATTAATCACAAGTGCTCATAGAAGACTGACAGGTCTAGAGAGGTGATGTTCATCAAACTCACCCAATTTATTTTTTAATCCCTACTGCAGCTTATTTGCCGAGTGGGCACATTTCCGTGGAAACCATTTTGCCACAGCCAAGGTTAGCCGTACAGAGGCTCGTTGAGCATTTATGGTTTTGCATAGCTGATAGATACGCTTTTATTTTTTCCTTCCTTGAGACTCACAGTCTTGGTGCATCACTCAAAAATAATAATAAATAAGGGGTCCATGGGAGATTCACATTCAGCAGCTAACTTTATTAGTTAATTGTTACAATGTGTAGCCCATAAATTTGCCTTTATTTTAAAAATATTTGCTGCACACTAACAATGTCCCCAGTGGTTTCAGATTTATTGAGGACTCACCAATTGGCACTGGAAAGAGCAAAAATCCTTCCTCCAACGGAACCTTCAGCGAAAGGTGTTTATGATGGGAGGTAACCCTATACTCTCCATTTAAGGCCGTATCCTCAGCAGTCAAGCATATGGTTGAGAATGGTGGCCGGCAGTTGTGTAAACCATTAATGGCGGCAGATTCTCTTTTCTCTCTTAATTACTTGTTCCTGCCTCCTGGCATTTCATACAAAAAAAAAAAAAATTGTTGAATAATGACCAACATTAAAATGGAAGCTCTTAAGAATTTATATATGCCACTTAATTTATCATGCACCTCCCGTCTCATGTCTTTGGATTATAGGCATAGAGTAAGCAGTCATCCTGAGACTGCGTGTATGTTGGCTTAAAGTACAATTTCAGTTTTTAATTAGATGAAAGGTGCTTGGTGGTGTGGCGGGTAGCGATGGTGTAGGCGGGAGGGTGTGTTTTTTATTTTGTATGTTATCTGTTCATTGTTATATTTTTTCAGAAAGGAATGAAAAAGCATCTTGAAATAACCTGAAATGTTTCTTCCAGATACGGCTCGTGTATCAGACAACTTACAGGTGAGAACTTTGTTGTTTGCTTTTTATTACTTAAAATACACGCAGAATATGTTAGTATGAAACCATTCATATTTCAGGTAACCAATATTTAACATTCTCCATTACCTTTTAAACAGATGCAAAAAGATGCAATGTTTATTCACCATATAAAGGTATTTAAAAAAACAAAAAGAAGCTTGTTTGTAATTTGTGACTTTGGGATTCATGGACGTATCCATTACTGCGATTTCAGTTGAATATTTGGATTGCTATAAAGATTTATTTATACATACAACTTAAAAATGCCTTAGAAATTGCTGTTCTATCATAATACCTGATCCTGAAATCACTGCTCAGAGCTATATTTTCAAATATCTATTTTACATTCATTTCTTATTTTGTAATATTTTCTGCTTTTAGATCATTTCACTGTCTTTGGGGTTCTGCAGTGAATTGCATGAGGTGCATAATGTAGTTTGCATGCAACATGTATATTGCCATAATAAAACAAGTTTTACCATTAAAGATGCCTTACGTACGTATTTTTGCTGTGAAATAGATTTAAAAAAAACACACCTTTGGCTTTATTTTACAAAAATAAAAAAAATAGTGAAGCTTACAGACTTGTTTTTTGCCGACTGTGCTGGGTGTTAATTAATGTCAATAAGAATGCAGTGATTCCCAAAGGGGGATGTCCTGTATGTTCTGATTTAAATAGAACTATGACACAGTAATGACTCTGAGCGCCATGCTGCGTTACAAATGCACAGATATATAAAGTTTTCTTTTACATACTGTTTGTATCTGTCTCCACGCTCATTCTGCCTGCCCTCTTTCCTGCTCATTAAAATATGCACACTTTTTAGTTACACATTAGGATGATTTATGAAACGTATCAGCCGGAGCACCTAAGAGCCATCAAAACGCCCCCTTTTATTGCTGTTGTTTTTAATATTGACTTTGACTCCCGGTAATTTACTGCACAGCCTCTGGAGCGACTCCTTAAAGCATTCAGCTTTAGCAGAGTGAGAATCTGCATCTCATGCAGCAATTATCTTTTCAGGCTCTACCTTTTGCTGCTTTCTGTGACCTGTCGTATATAAGAAACAAAAAACAGATGCATTTTATGGAGAAAATGTGTATCCATAAGACCAATATTAATGGGTCTGCCCACATAACACCAATTAAACCATTTAGATATACATGTTAGGTATAATCTGCTGAAACTGCAGTAATGTGAGAGGTTTTCAAAGTTCTTTTTCTCTGCAATATTACACTGGTATGTTAAAACATAATAACTGATAAAAACTAATATTAAATGAAATACTAAATAAAAATTATAGCCTGTTTGGCACTCCTACCACCCTTTTAGCCAAAGATAATGCATACATCATTGCTGATTGTAAATTAAAAACTTTGGTTTGTGACCTAATAAAATTACAGGTTACCCTTTCATGACTGGTTATTATAACCCTTCATGCATTTCTATGCTAATTAATGCAAATGCATGGAAAACACCGGAGCCATTTAACCTCGGAACAGAAAAACTCTGAGAATTGCGCAGGGTTTGTTTTACGCTAATGGAGAGCTTTGAAACTTCCACCAGTGTAAAAGTTTAGCCCTCCCTAAATTCATTTTCCTCATTGCACCTGGATTGGTCAGACAAAAACACTCAGAACTGTTCCAGCTGATTTATTTTCCATTTATTATCGGGTCTGAATATTTCATCTTTCGGAGCGAAGCAACACTACAAACTGGATATGCATTTGTAGTGAATTTGTAACACGTAGCTAGTAGTTGGATTGTCTGAGGCGCTTGGGTTGGATTTAAATAAATACATCTTATTTTACTTTCCTATGTGAATTCAGCACTTCTTTTCCATAAAATATTGATGGCGAGACTGGACAATGCTTACAATTTTCAATCTAGCTCTTAATAAATTGTATCCATTTATAACACCCCATCCATTTATGGTGAACTACAGGTTACAGCAGATTCCTTACCACCAGTCACCAAGCCAGTAATGGGCAAAAGGGTGTGGATTCACACACAGCTTCATCAACATTTGACTATATATAGGATTCAAATGTATCTTTGTATCCAGAGTGCTATGAATATTTTAGTACTGTATGTAGCAGCAGAGAATAGGTGTCCCGATACACTGAACCCTATGAGTCTGCTTTTGCTAATGCAGCAAGGTAGAGGCAGCAGATCCGTCTGGCAGCTGTGCCCGATCCCCTTCCCTCTTACTGCCACGTGCATTCTTTAACTATGGCAGTAATTATATCCGTTTCTTCTTTCCCTATTTAAAACAAAGCAGCGACATTTCCTCAGGCTGTGGAAACTGACTCTCTCTCGCTTGACAGCACATAGCTTGATTCTTAACAGACAGTGATGACGGGAACACGGACATTCTAGAACAAAGAGTGCAGCGGCAGTAAACATTCGCCTGTCTGGAGTATTGTGACCTAACAATTTTCTTGTCTTTCGTATTTCAGAGATGGCCAATCTATAAAAGACACAACATTGGTATGACTAATAGCACTGTAATGGTGTGAGGCTTTGCAGTCGGATGGGAGAGCGACACAAAGGCTGAGGACACGACAGAGGTTTACTTCCTCCTTCTGAATAGTGGAGCCGTAGAGAATAACTATCGCCCCAAACAAAGACGAGAGAATGTAGGACAATACCTTATTATTATCATGAGTAGGGTTTTATGGGTGTTCTTATGTTAACGCCATTGAAGATTGTTTTCATATTAAGAGGAAAGTGTCTTGCTTTCTGACCAAATGCAGCTCAGGGTGACAGCTCAAGTAACTCATCAGTTACTTTGTGTGGGTTAAAGGAGGAAGTGGAAGGAGATTAACCTACTGTACTTGGGTGTAGATGTTTCAGAAGCATGACCAGCTTGCGGTTCATAGCGAAGATTCAGTAAACTGTGGCCTACTTGAAGTTGGGGCATGAATATATAATTCAGTAACTGCTTATCCAATGAGGATCACAGTCGTCCAGTGGGAGCGCGTAGGGTGGGGTAAACTGCCCAGGAGAGTCAGTTGCTGTGAGTTGTCATGGTAGCCCTGCTATGGTACCATGATACAACTTACCCCACCGTGCAAAGTACCGTGGGTTCCATAAGATGCTAAACAATGAACCAATGATTTGTTAGCTTAGATGTTGTGTATTATAATTTCTATTGTTTAAATGATTAGATACTAATCTAAAATGTAATAAAAATTACATTTATTCCCACATACATATAACATATACAATTTACGAAGATAATTGGCAATACTCAAAATAAAACATTTTACTTCCATATATTGTTATATTCGCAACATGAAATACTCTACAAAATTTTGCTTTATTCTGAAAACCAGTTTGATTGAATATTGCTCCAAGCAAAGCAGAAATCCATGGTAATGCTTTCTTACGATGTACGAGCATATATTGCTTTTTGCAAAAATAATAATGAAATAAAATGACCATGAATGATGAGGATTCATTGACACTTCCATCCCAACTGAGGGCATCATCAGCTTGATCATCAACTTCATCAATTTTCTTGTCATTTAGAGACAGGATGTCAGTGCTATTCAGTCTTTGGCTTTTTCCATTTCAAATTTGTATATACATAATGAGAGGACCCCACGCACATAAACCCTTAAATAACTAATAAAGGGAACCTGCAAAAAGCATAACTGCTCAATTATCAACCTCACTAATATCTCCCATGAAAATACATGAAACCTTGTAATTTTATGCATAAGGAATTTTGGGGCAGTTAATCAAATCTGGGGTCAATATGACCCCAAAACACCACACCAGATTTAAAGCTGGACATATTTCGCCAATGGAAGGACTAGGCAAACCCTCACACACTTGCTTACATACGGACAGAAGTAGGGCCACCATTAAACTCATTAAAGTCTGGAGGCTTGGTTCAGTAGCACTGTGGGCTCTTGTCAGGCTGTAACACATGCAACAATAAAAACAAAAATCATAATCTGGGCACATGTTGAATGTCACCTACAGTGAATGTCACCAACTTACAGACACACATACATACAAACAGAAATAAACATTTTAAATCACTATGAGGTGTTGGAGTGTGTGTGTGTGCACACACATGTATATCGTATTTCATGGGTGAAATGTATTTAATGGTTATTCTTTGTTATTTATTATTCTCTTTCTCCCTCTTTAATATACTTTCCCCCCAAAATCTGTAGGAAAGTCATTAATTAATTCACATAGGACAAGATGCCTTCAGATTTATCACAAAATCACCCTTGAATGCATAGCTAGAGTGAAACTTTACTCCAAATTACCATCAACGAGAACCCTTTGTTACTGGCTACACATAGTGAGATTCTGTTATTCCGTTAAGGTAGCGGAAACCATGAAAATGTACAATCTTTTTGTTGGCCTTTTTGCAAAATAGAGTCACTAAAAATAAAGGGTAAAAATAACAAAAACATAATCAGTTCAGTAGGCAGCAAAGTTATGGAAATCGCTATGGGGTATAATGTTCAATTAGGAGATATCTGGCAAAGCTGCTGTATTTCAGGCTCATTTGTGTTTTCATTTGCTGATTATTGATTTTTTTTTATCTTATGCTCCCCCCCAAATACTCCCCCACACCCTCAGTTAAAATGCCCATCTATGAATCTGTCATGTGTGTGACCGCAGAGTGACACGGATGTGATAACCTTGCTTCAGGTTAAAGCGTGCTCAGTTGAGCAGAAAGAGTTGTAATTAAAATCCTTCCTTGTTCTGTCGAATGAACCAGACTTAGACGAACAAAAGTGGCCAAACTGATGCCATGTCGTCATCTCATTGTTTATCGACGCTGCAATAGCTGCTACTCAAGATTATTTTCTACATTTATTTTTCATTGTTTTATATATTAATTCCATCCATTAATCCCTTTCAGCGATGGAAGGCAGCAATGTTTTAAATAGGTTATGGAGAGGATAGTTAATTAAAATTACTTTTACTCATTTTGTTAATATATTCCATTTATCAATGATTAACCCGACCTAGCTGATTGCACTAAAGACCATTAAGTTAGATAAATTTGCACCATCAGACATAAGGTATTTTTTAAATGTGAGAGAGGGAAATTATGCTCTGGCCTCGAGTTAAATGTTACTTTTCCTTTCTTTGGGGATCCAGGTCTCACTTATCACGTTTTTAGACGTGTCATTGATCTTTACCTTGAAGTAATCTCCTGCACTCCCACCATCGGGGCGTACCAGGTGTCTGTTTCCTTTCAGTTCTATTTAACACAAGACTGATCATGTAAAATCTGAAGGTTTTGCTTTACAGGTTCATGTATGTACATTTTTGGCATCACACCAGAGTGATTTAGTGAGGTTTATTAGTATTTTTTCTTATTTCACTGGTTTACTGATAAATCAAAAAAAAAAAAAAAAAATCACCACAGTAATATCTCTGACTCCCTGGGAGATTGTGTTTCTGTGCTTTGGGGAAGCTTCAGCTTTTTTTTGCAATAAAACCTTAAAATAATTGGTAATGGTATCCTGCTGGTTGTTCTTCTTTGTGGTACACTTTCTCTCACACATGGGTTTCTCAGATGTCATGTGGATTTTCAGAGGTGGGGGAGGGTAGGTAGGAGATTTGGGTCTCTATGGATCAAACTTTACATAAATTCCATTGCGAAATGGAAAAAAAAAAAAAAAAAAAACAGAAATGTCTGACCGATCTTATAAATGTGTGTAGGGCACGAGCCTGAGATCCTGCCAGTTGCCGCCCACAAATAACCATTAATGGTCAATGCAAATGAGCTGCATGATTTTGAAATATGCAGATGAAGTCTCTGGTTGCAAAGTCCAATGATAGCAGCTGCAAATAAACCAAGAAGAGGAATTTTGAACTGTGCGAGGAAGGGGCACACACGACAAAATGTTATATTCTGGTGCCTAAGCACATACATCACAAACAAGAAAATGTTTTTAAATGATTTATTTCAAACGTATATATTGCGCAGTTGTTTATAGCATTTTTGCACTGTTTCGCACTTTCGGATTAGAAAACCGAACTGCATTTCATTGTCAGAGTACTTGAACTTTGTACAATGACAACAGAGTTGAATCTTAAAAAGTATATTGAATGGCAACACATAACCGCTGCAGTAAATTCTGCCAGCTCTGTAAAAAGTTGGATCTGAAGATGGAAAAAAACAGAGGCAGACCTACATTGTTGCCCTCAAACTTACATGTGCGTTCGGCAGAACTAATAGCAGGTAAACTATTATGCGGTGCTGTTCCAGAGCAGCCAGGAGGTGCTGTGGTAAGGGAAACTCAAAATGAATAAATCATAATGTCAGTGTCATGTCAGTATCACAGATGACTTTTGCATGAATGAAATTGGTTTTCGATTAACAAAAGTAGCTTAATTTGCAGTCATTTCATTATCTGAATCTACTGCAATGTATACGATACTGTTGTACATTTGGTAAATAAACTTCGATTTGATTTGAGGAGGCCTTATCTCAATGTCACTACAGTCATTTGATCCAATTACATTTGGAAAACTGACACTACGTGGATCATCCTTCCCTTTGTCATGTCCTGCCATAACAGAATAACCAACTCAATCTGACATTTCCAAGGCTCCAAGACCTTTCTCGCACTGGGATTTGCATCCCTTGCATACTTTTCTGGACAAGCAGTGCTTGGGTCAGAGAACTTTCCCCTGGGGTCAGTTCCTTGCTCCCTGGAGTTTTGAAGACCCAGACACAGGGACATACGTTTTCAGAACCCCTGGTATGGGTCCTGCTGTATGCTTAAATGCTGAAGGCCCCCTGAAGGTGCCATTCTCCAGTACACAAGGTCCCAAGGATGGAAGGGAAATTTCCAGTTACTGGCCCAAGAGAGAAGGCCACATCTTCCCAGCAGAGAAGCTCGCTCCAAGATGTTTGCTTCAGATGCCTCAACCATCCTTTAGGATTGTTTCTGACACTATTGAAGAACCTGGCCAGTCAGTGGTCTGCTTTCCTTCATATCAGACCCTCAGGAAGTGGAGAGAATGTTACAGCACCTCCTGTTTCTCCACAAGGTGGTGAGATCACCCAATCTTTCCACACCTGGCCCTGAGGGGGCCACTGCCTCGCCGGAGCCCCCAGCCCAAAAAGGGCCGATGCTTCACCAGAGTCTGCAAAGCCCTGCCTAATGGAGGCCACTGCCCAGCCTGAGTCCGCAGAGCCTAGCTTAGAAGGGGACCCCGGTCATCCCAAACCTCCAGAGCCCGGCCCAGAATGGGCCGCCGCTTGTCCGGAGCCTCCACAGTCTGGCCCAGAAGGGTCTGCCGCCCATCCTAGTCTCTACAGCACCTTCTGAGTCGGTCCTCATTTCTGCTGTGTCTCCAGAACCCTTCATCTCTGCAGCGCCACGGAGTCCATCCTCGCCTCTACAGCATCACCAGAGCCCATCTTCACTTGGCAACAGGCCTCCGCCTTGGTCCCACTTCTCCATATCCTGGAGGGTTCACAAGCGGCATAGCCATTAGCACCCGCCAGAATCACCACTCGCAACCAATCCAACACTCACAACCCCTCCTCAGAATCCCCAGAGGCCTGTAACTCCCACTCCTCTTAACTCTGTTTTGTCTTTGACTGTTCTTATCCTGTCAGTGCTAAACTCCTTGTGTTCCATAGTCATCTGTCTGGTCCTTCACTTTTCTGGATTCATGCTCCTGTGCTTGTTCCCTTTCCTGCCAGGTCCCTTTCATGTCTCAGTCCTGTGCTTCCTCATCTCTGTGTTGGTTCCCTTTTTGGTTCCCTGGTTGTGTACTTGTTGGGTGTCTGCACCCCATGTGGTTCCAGTACTGGTGTCCAGTTCTATGTAATGTTCCCTAATCCACTGGCCCTGACCCAGCTGTTTGTATTCCACCTGTCTGTCTTGCATCCTCTTTGTTATGCCCTGCTCCAGACCTGTCCTGTTTCCAGTCCTGTGGTCTCCTGGGTTCTTGTATTTAGTCTTATACTGTTGTTGGTCTTGTTTTTCTCTCTTAGTCCCGAAAGTGCTTCATGCATTTGATGGGGGGGACTTTCAGTCCTTGTCCTGCCTTGGTCCCAGTGTCATTTCCCCATTTAGCCAGTGGATGTCACTGGTCATCCCATTTCCTGTTATGTCCTATGTTGGTAGCTTCTAGTGTTTCCCTTTTCCCCGGGCCATCATGTGGTTTATTGGGCTAAGCAGGCAGCTATCATCCAGTCTCCCCTTTTGTCGTGGGTTCCAGGCTAGCCAGAGGCCATGTTCATGTTTACTTTTCATTTTTGGCTTTTCTCTTATACCTGCTGTAGATTTCTACTTGGTTCCTCATTTTATACCTTTGTTTTATTCCTGCTTGTGCCCCAGTTTTGTTAGTCTTGTTATGCTGCTCTTTCCTAGGGCTTGAGCCCTTAAGCATTTGTCATAACACTCACCTGTATCTTGTTCCGCTAGTGTTTGTTTTGGTCCGTACCTGCCCCTCACGAAGACCTCATTATCTGTGTATTTAAGTGCCTGTCCTTGTTCTATTTCTTAGTTAGTCATTGTGTTCAGTTGCATTACCTTGTGCTTGTTCCTGCATGTTAGTTCCTGCATCATTAGTGCTCTGCTTCTTCCTTGGTCCCCCATATCTTCCTGGTTTTAGTTTTAGTGTTAGTTATAGTTGGTTCTCGTTTTACTGGTTTTGTTTTTCACCCCTTGTGGTCCATTCATTTTATGTTCCTCCGTTTGTCTTCTGTCTTATCTGTGATAAAACCTTGTTTTTTTGAGATCCGCTACCTAGTTCTTCCCTTGTCATGCCCCGAGGTAACAGAAAACTGGGCATCACTGCAAATGTAGTTTTTGCGTTTGTCTGTTCAGCCACAGTATAGAGAAGCACAGGCTACATTTTATAAAAAAACAAAGTGCAAAAACGTTACACAGTGCAAACAAACAGTAAACAAATTTCTAAAAATAATCCTGATGGGCTATGAAAACTGATTTCCTTTTAGTCTTTCCGTTTACGCAGTCGCTACCAAGAATGACTTTTATACATCAATCCATGTATGCAAATGTCTCACAACTAATTCACTTTTAGTGCAACTTGTGACAGTTACACATATTTTTAATTCATGGAAAGAGGTAGCAAGACTTTGAAATACCAAATGAAATTATCAAAGGCAAATACTTAGACTTTGGCTTGCACAAAAAACAGAATCCTAACAGAATAAAATAAATGGAATTATTATTAATAAAATATTCATCCCAGTTCACATTTTTAGATTTTCTGTTTTTCACATGAGGACACAGGTTGATGGTGTGAACTCTTGCCATGAGTTTGGTTGTTTCACTGGTTTACTTGCAGTTCCCTGCTTTAAAATGGATAACGGATGTCGCTTTTTCCCAATTTCTTCAAAATGTTGTGTACACCTCCTCCTGAGTTTCTGTCAATATATGCATTTTTTTGCTTTTGGTTGATAAGTACGAGCTTTCACATAACCACTTGAGTACGCACATTTTGAGAGTTTTTTTGCACATGCGCAACTTTGGTAAATGAATCCTCAGGTAAATGTGTGGGGGGGTGTGGTATGTGGCCCAAGGCCTTAAGACTCTGACCTGTGATCAGAAGATCGATTTAAATGTCAAGGTCAGCATTGTTGGGTCCCTCAGCAAGGCCCTTAGCCTCCAGCTGCTCCAGGGAAAGTCTGACCCTGCTTTCCCACTAATGTACATTGCTTTGGATTAAATTGTCTACAAAATAAATGTAAAATGCAGTCTAGAAGAGGATAACACATCCATCAGCCATTCCATCATCGCTCATACAGCTGTGGTCAGAGGTATCTGAAACCCGTCCTGGGAAGCACAGTGTACAAGGCAGAACAAACCCTGGATGTAATACTGCTCTGTTCTGGGCAACATTCACTCACAGAGGGCGGTCTGTTCAGCAGATGTTTTCGGATACCAGCAGCACGCTTGCTACCAGTCTTGGGATTTTGAGATCGGTTTCTTTCAACAGCTGAGAGTGGTTGGTGCTGCTGTTGCGTTACCGCTCACAAAACAAAGCCCCGCGGTTTCTGTAGGAAGCCATGTTGTTTAGCGTCCTTTGAATCACAGGCAGCACAGAGGCCCAGTGACTTAGCCTCCATGCTGGTAAACACTGCTCTTTATGCATCCCGTCACTCTCCCTGACTCTCAGCTCTGTCTGGTGTCTGTGTTAAACTCTATCACTCTATCACATTTTCCCTGAATAAATAACATTCTGACAAAAGTTTCAGATTATTAACATTATTTGGTGCCACTGCAGCTATAAATGTTTATCAGAATCCCGGCTTTGTAAAATCACCCTAGTTCTCTGTCTGTTTCAGGTATAAAGATACTCAATCACTATAATTATTCTAAGCAATGGAACCTGATTTAATGCACAGGCTCTTGCGTATTTGTCATTTTTTCCCCCTCGTTTTCTTTCCCTCCTTCACCATTCTTCTGGTGGTACTTTTAAGTTCAGAGGCGGAGAGCATGTCTTCATTAGGTACATTAACATTCACGGGCTGTAGTAAATTCTGACAGTGAAAAGGTCCCCGTAACCTTTAGTTGTGCAGAAATTTACTTCCCAAGAAAATTACAGCTGGCGCTGTCTTAATTAATGCCGACTTTCTGAAAACTGGGGGGAGTGTCAGTCTAAAGAGAGGAAGAAATAAGAAGAGAAGGAGGAGGGAAAAGGGGAAACGAAGTAAAGGAGGAGACGAAATGACTGTGGGAAGGAGTGTGTGCGAAAAGTGCTTCTTACAGATTTCACAATATTGCTCTGTAGATCCAGGGAGGTAAGCAGAGTCCGATCCCTTACCCTCCTTCTGCATTCCAAAGCTATTCAAAAAATTGGAGCCATTGTGGAAACTAAGACATAATTTACCCTTTGCCGTCTTTCGGGTGCAAACAGTATCTCTGGGCCTGAAGGAGAATGATGGTATCATCAGAGGAGAAGCTGGGCCCTTATGCTGATTAGCAGACCATTAAGGAGAGTGTCAACATACAGCTCTACACGTCATCAAGTCTCACTCAGGTCACATTTGACTGCACTTAAGGATTTGCCTTTAAATTCTGTTTTTTAAATGTGTGTTTGTTGATTGCAATGCTATAATATACATAACATTTGATAGATGAACCAATTTCTTAACATGTAATTTCTGACTGATTAATGCACTGTTGACAAATTCTGAAATGTATAAATAACATATATTGGGAAAAACTAAGACAAAATCAGAAGGGCGATGAAACAGAAAAGAGAAAGAGGAAAATTCCATCTAATGTGAATTTGCCGTTTCATAAAAATATTAAAAATGTTTAATTACTGACATTAGACTTATTTGATTAGCAATATAAGCATTAACTTCAAGATAATTATTGACAACTAAGTAGCAATAAAGCACTGTTGGACTTTGCTAAGCTCAGCTGAACTAATATACGGCAAAGACAGACTTTTATGTTATGATTATGAAACCTCCTAGGAATTCCCAACACAAAGATTCCCCGCTCCTTTAGGCATGACTTTGTGTTCTGGAAATCAAGAAACAAAAGGAAGATCAAGATTCCTTGTTTGCCTAATGTGTGTCAGTACATCAGAATTCTCGTTTGAAAAACATTAACAAGGTGCATTCCATAAAAAAGGCTCAATTTTCAGGTTTTCTGTCATAAAGTTATACAATTCATTCACATTCATTCAGAAACCTGTCAACTGGGATTAAACGTGAGAAAAATTGAGCCCTGTCTCAACATCGGTTTGGATCCCCTCAGCCAACTTACTGGAGAGTGCCATCCAAACGGACAAATCAGCGAGGACAAAGCCTTATCATCGATGAAAGAAGAGTAAATATGGGATATAATGGATACTCTGCAGTATTGGTTATGAGAAACTGGACCGGATGAGCAGAGATAGCATAGGCTAACATTTTTTTTCAGAAAGGTATGAATCTGCTGATGTGATTTATCAGTCAATGAAAATTGACATCATTTTACACAATAGCTAAGTGTATTATTTAAAAAACAAAAATACATATTCTTATGTTTTATATTCCCAAAATATTTCTTGGGTTACTAAAAAACAATCTTCTTGTATCTTACTGAAAAATCAATTTCAGTCCATGAACACTCAAATAAGGCATCTCATTATTCTCTGAAGCTGCCGTTAGCCTTTCTTACACCTTGTTAGTGATGTCCAGTCTCACTAATTGGTGCCATTCCC
This sequence comes from Mormyrus proboscirostris, assembly GCA_026779585.1. Classification (NCBI taxonomy): domain Eukaryota; kingdom Metazoa; phylum Chordata; class Actinopteri; order Osteoglossiformes; family Mormyridae; genus Mormyrus; species Mormyrus proboscirostris. The sequence continues at coordinate 24,071,594 of JAODKF010000022.1, read as the reverse complement.
AAGATTTGCCTCGCTTCTGACAGACACTTGGCAAGAGCGAGTCAAATGACAAATGCTGCTTCAAAGCCTATAATGTTAAAGAAATGATGCCTCATTATTATCTCAAGGCAGTGGCAATAAAACTGTTTAACTTGTACTTTTGCTTTCAATGAGTAAGTAATTATACATACACTTTATTTTTTGAGCTGTGTTTTACAGTCGACAGTCATTGGATTAGCAGAATGTTTGAAGAAAGTATATAAATTCAAAATAGTACCACAATACCAATTATCAAGTAATCTTTTTACATTTATGATATCTTAATATGCAATATCCTAACATAAAGCATTGGGGAAATGTTTTTTCCTGAAGATTAAAATTAAAATGACATATATTATATATATAATTATATATATCAACATTGAGAGTGTAAATAGGAATTTACTCTGTGATCTTTACGATATTGGGTACATGATAATAATGATTATTTATTAAGTTGTAAATGCATTTAAAGATAATTTGCATATGTGATAAAGGACTTGTCTTTCTTACTCTGTACTTTTTTCCCTACTGTAATTGGAAAAATATATTTATAGCTACAATATGTTCATTGTTGCAGCCTGATTTGTGTAATACCTGTGTGGTGATACATATCTGCCCCCCCCCCCCCCC
>JAODKF010000022.1:24018074-24047099 GCA_026779585.1 Mormyrus proboscirostris | reverse complement strand
AAATTGGGTCATTCAACAGAACAATGATCCCAAGCCCACCAGCAAATCTACAACAGACTGGCTGAATAGGAAAAGAACCAAGGTGTTGCAATGATTTAGTCAAATTCCAGATCTCAATCTGATTGAAATGCTGTGGTGGGACCTTAAGAGAGCTCTGCATAAACACATGGCTGCAAGCCGTAAAGGCACTGAAGCTACATTGTTAAGAAAAATGGGCCAAAATTCCTCCACAATAATGTGAGAAACTGATACATAAAATGGTGGTTCTACAAGCTATTGAATCGTGGGATGTACTTGTTTTTTCACACCTGCCTTCACCCTTTTGGCTTCTTTTTTTGTTAAATAATGATATGGCAAAACCTGTTCTGTTGTATTTTACACCTGAGGTTAGATTTAGTAATATTAGAACCTGGTAGGGAGCAGAATGTTTTCTAAAACCATAGTATTGAAAGAGGATGTACTTTCTTTTTCACGTGACTGTATATCCATTCCCTGGCACTGTTAACAGCTGTGCTTTTGGGGTTAGAACCAACATCATTCATATTATATTCTTCCCCCAGGTATTTAACATTGGTTTGAAATTATACTGAGTTATTAATTAATCACAATTATATAAATGGTGCAGTAGATTGCACTGTTATTCTGTCATAGCACCTGAAGGATTAGGGTTTGAAACCAACTCCCACTCTGTATGGAGCTGACAAAGACGCAGTTATGTTGTTTTACTGGACATGTTTTATAATTTCTTGTATCACTATATTAGAGTAAATATATTGCTAGATTTAGAGTGAAGTGTTCAGTCTCTCAAAATATAGGATCAGTGTTTGTCAGCGCGGTCTTCGGTGACACCCAGATGGTCCTCATTTTAGCTCCCACCCAGCTCCCTGCCAGACAGTCCACATTTCTGCCCATTTTTGTCACATTTTGAGCAAAAATGTGGGCTGTCTGAGGGATAGGATTAGGATTAGGATTATACTTATGACCAGATTGAGAAACACTGTTCTAGATACTTTCAAGGTTGTGGGTCGAGTTCCTCCTCATGTCTAACTGGGAACTCTGGCTTCCTCTTTCAGTTCAAAGACATGGAGATTAGATGGAATGGTGTCTCTGAATTGCTCATAATGCGTGATTATATGCAGCATATGATGGAATACAGCCCTGGCCAGTATGGTCCTCTACCTCTGCCTGCTCCTCTGCTGCTTGAGATAAGCAGCTGGTCCAGCACCGTGTGACCCTATACTGCATATATAGCTGAAAGATGGATGGATGGATGAGCTATTTGCTCTGAAAGCCAGTTAATACTGGATTGTCCCGAGATTGCAAGGACATTGCCTGATTCTGCAGAGAAAAGGTTTAGAAATAACGTAGCTACTCTACAAAGCATGCAACAACAAACACTGCACTAACTGTGTTATCAAAAGAAGTTACATTGCATCAAAGGAATCATTGCTTGTTACCTGTGTTCCTATAAGTGTGTGTGTATATACTGATTAGCAGTTTTTCTATTTCACTTTCTGTGTTACAATAGCAACTTCACAGTAATAATTCACAACCCTCTCGAAGTCCAGTCGACTTTCATTTACATGCAAAGGTAACATTTGGCTTTAGAATGGAACAGAATAAAGGTCTCATGATTTTATTAGGAACTGGTGTCTCCAGATCTCATCATGGAGATATATAGGTTAATGTCTTTGTGGCATTTTACCAAAAGGCCACACTGAATGGTGATACCCAGGCTATAAATAATTGACTTCAGAGTTTCCTGAACGGCTTCCCCTCAACATCAAATGTTTAAATCCAACGCCAGGAAAGGGTTTGTTCCTATTTACCAACTGGCTGTCTTACACATGCTAATGTTACGCATTTAAGTTGTCATTTTTCTCTGTTTTCTTGGGAATCTTTTGGAAAGTTTGCCCATAGTGCTTATGTAATTGGATGCTTCTGCACACAAACTGTCATGGTAGAAGTATCCATCCATCCATCCATCCATCCATCAAAACATCACACGCTGAGGCATCTCCCATTTGGGTGTGTTCAAGGAGCGTGGGGAATATTTTATCTCTGACCTTTTCCTGGAAAAACCACAGTCTGGGTTTGATGATGTTTGGTCATTCACAAAATCAGTTGCCAGTGATAGACTACAGCACCCGAGTCGGACCGTTATAATCCGTCCGTTTCTCTCAGGTTAAATAAGCCCACTAAGCACACAGTATGTATCCTGAGTGTCACAACAGAAGTAAATGAGATTGGCAATAGTGGCCCCAGAGGATGAGCAGTGCATTATGCATCTTAATGGCCAGCTCCATGCATTAAACATTATGTTTCTAACTATTCATGTATACTTATTGAAGGTCTGTGTATTGTGGTCATACTATATGTGTACATTGTAAAATCCACATGTGTCTTTAGAAGAGTTAAGATGCATAATGTCTTTAGGTGACCTTCATATTGGTGTAAAATTCTCTCTCAAACTGTGTCAGCTTAGCCATTTCAAAGCATCTCATAAAGTCACCGCAGTATTTGTAGAAAGCATCCAATATACCTGTGTTACAGCTGGATTTACCCTCTATACCCTTCAAGACACCTTGTAGGAAAGTGCACAATTTAAATAAATTAAATAAAGTGTACATTTACTTGCAGTGTATATGCAGGCATTTTGCATGAACACTTTCATGAACTCTATGCATGTCAGATATTTTTTGCACAAATCCGGATTTGCACATGTAGATTTTATGTTGCTAGCTGCCTGTATATGTTTAATAAAAATTATTATTAATAAAATAATAATTATAATTATATAATACAAAATAAAATAAAACTCCATATTTGTATTCTGTGTAATGAACGTAGGGAAAATGTTGTGGAAATGTAGAGGATTCTTCCTGCTCTCGGAGATGAGTAGCATCCAGCATTAGATCAGTGTGTCACCTCACATTTGTGAGGCTGATATCTCTCATGATGACCTACCATCGTACTGATGCCATGGACCCGAAGGCCGTGCTGCGCGACCAGCCGGCTAATCCGTCGCATTGAGCTGGATCCGTCGCATTGAGCCGCTTCTCCTGAGTAAAGCTCGCCTTTTGTCACTTTCAGAAAGGCCATTTGGGGGCGGTTGAAACTTGGTGAGTTTTTAATAAAGAGCATATGTACCAGCAAATTATGATAATATATGGCAGTTTTACAATATGTAATGCAATCGTCGTTTGTACCTAGACGCATAAAGCAGGGATGGGGTAGCCAATGCAGGCTGTTCAATACGTCACTCTTCATTTTCACTAGCTGTGGACTTTAGATGGCCATAATAGTCATTTTAAACAACTGCCCATCTTAATTAGATTTAATTAACACATGAATCTACTACTCTGGAAATAGGTCGCTCATGGTTATGTACTGACAAGTTGCATTGGGCTTTTTTTTCCTTATTCCATTATGTTTCTGCTTTATCAGTTATAAATAAAAACTGTTTTTACAGATGACAATGCAATTCAGAATTTAAACATAAGGATTGAAACAAGGATACAGTCAACAGTGCTTATCTATAAAGCTTCCTGAATATTTTTGAATTTATTAAAAAATAAACCCACACTTGTTTCAAATATATATGCTCATCTGTAAATTAACACATTCTGTCAAATTGTTTATATCAATATAATTAACTGTAATTATTATCGCGGCTAATATTTCTGTGTTTTAAATAGATTATAGTCACAGTACTAATCAAACATTTGAACGTACTTGTTCTATATAAGATGTTTTTTTTTACCATATTCTATGTTTTACAATAATAGTGAAGACATCAAAACTATGAAATAACACATATGGCATTATGCGATGACCAGAAAATACTGCCTTGTATTTGAATTGTTCTGTAGTCATTTTGCTTTGCCTAGATGTCAGTCCTGTATGCTCTTGGCACTCTCCTGACCAGCTATGAGGCAGCTACTTGGGAAATTCTGCCAGAAGTTTTGACGGAGTTCCTACGTACGCAGTGTACCTTTTGGATGCTTATTCTTCCCAAACCATCGTACTGGGTTTAGACTGGGTGACTCCATAACTCTCCATTGCCAGATATCTGTTCCAGAGCCCGGAGGTGTGTTTTATGAATATTGGTAGGTGTTTCCAGACATTTGAATGCTATTGGATACTACAGTATTATAACAACAAAAATAAAATGTATATGAAAGTCAACATTATTCAGTGCGTAGTTTAACATGCATATGGCTCTAAAATAGTACATATTGAATACCTTTGTTAATGATTTTATTGGTAATGCATGTGATGTTTGGTTCATTAATGGTAAAGATAACATTATAAGTTAATGTACTACTTGACAAAATGCATGGTGGTAAAAATATGTCAACAAAAATGTCAAAATATTTAATTGTACTTATTATGCTGCAGATTAAAAGTGCTGCCTTCACAAGGAGGGTCCTCAGTGCTTGAAGGGGGGGAGTCGAATCTAGTGACACAATGCTGAGGAACACGACAGCGTTGTCCCGCAAACACGGCGGACAACTCCATCTACGACTCATGCCACGCCACCCAGTCGAGCAAGCGACCCCCACAGCCAGAAACTTATTTGTGTTGACAAGCAGTTCATCTGTAGCCTTCCGCAGCCCCTCCTTTCATCCTCGTTAGTGTGATGCGATCTTACAAAGTGGAACAGGGAAATATGCACCACATTGTACAATCACTGAACTCAACTGGGGCCTGACATGTGCTCCATGAGATCCTGAGATCCACGACTGGCACTTTCACAGAGTCCAAGTGAATGGCAAATAGTGACATTACCCCAGAAATCACTGCATCGACCTCCCCCCCCCACATATCACTTAGATGGCCCCCACATGATTAAAGCTAGTATTTTAATTGCAGTAAAAATATATATTTGTGTGTGTGTGTGCGTGTATACCTTACAATGTGGTGAAAATTCAATTTCATAAAAATCTATGACTGCAATGGAAAAACTAAACATGTAAAACTCTTGTTTGGTTACTTATGGTTATGGTTAGGTCTGGGTAAGGGTTAAGGTTGGCATAGTTAGCATTAGCATTTTTCCCATAGAAATGAATGCGCAGTCCCCATAAAGGCATTTACCTGACTGTGTGTGTCTGTGTATATTGCTGGAATTTGTACCACGCAAGAATGCTGAGATCTAGAGACAGAGGTTGACCTAAAGCAGTGGTTCTCAACCTTTTTTTGCAGTGGGCCGCACTATGTCCAAGTTCAAGTCTCACGGGCCACATATTATTTACATATGACGTCATCAACGCTCAATAACCAGATATTATGCATCTTAAATTATTACAATTAGATGTATTATTATCATTTGAGAGTATAATTCTACTTACCATTAATGGGATACATTTATTATTATTTTATTTATTTTTAATTTAGTTTTATTTCTTTTTACGTGGTCACCATCGCGGGCCACATTTGCATTTGTGACGGGCCGCATGAGGTTGAGAACCACTGACCTAAAGTATCTCAAAAGCTTTCTCAGATGGCTTTATATATGGTGCTCAAATTGCGTACTGTGTCGTATATTTTAGGGGGGTGGCACTGTTTCCTCAGACCTCCATGACTGAGGATTCAAATCCCACCTCTCTTCTCCATGTACTGAGCTTCCATGCTTACAGGTGTCTTTGGGGTACTCTGCTTTACTCCTGCTCTCCAAAGACATGTGCTCCTGATAATCTGTATCTCTAAATCAGCCAAAGTACGGCGTGTCTGACTGAGTGCATGTGTGTGCCCATCCAGGGTGGGCACCAATCCTACGCCCTGTGCTACCCAACATAGGCTTCAGGTGCACCCCAGAGCAGGATAAGCAGCTAGAACATGCATGAATAGATGGTGTATTATTTATGAGTGGACCTTGAACCAAATGCTCTTTACTACCAAGATGATACAAATGCTTCCTAAAGCATTCTACCGTAATCTGTAGCCAAATTAGGTCAGATGAATTCAACACATTGGATCTGTTTTATTGCCTGGCATTGATTTTTATATCATACTTATTTACAGGGTTCATTTACATTACAGTGAGTTAATGAAATGTATCCTGCAAACAGAGCAGCTAATTCATGTACTGGGTGAGATTGTTTGGTCTCATTCATACTTTGGCGTCACATTCATTTCAAGTGACCATTTCACTGAATGATATTATATTGTATTGTTTATGAAGAGGAGTCAATAATAATGCCCATTTTATCCTAAAGTTAGGCTGATGGAACACGCAGCTCACCAAATCTTTATGGCACCGTGTTGTAAGTTTAGTAGAAATAATAAGTGCTTTATTTCAAACATTATCAGGGTGAAAGGATCAGTGTATACAGAATAAAAAATTATTGGAAAAATTGTAATGTAGCCAACCATTTTGATGCAATACAGCAGAACCATGCAGCACTTTAGTCACAGCATATGGTAGTTTTCTCAGAAGTAAACTTAGGTAACTTCGAAGCACATTTGTCCAGAACCGTTCTCTCCAGTTCATGACTGAGAAAACCACTGAGACCTGCGCAACCGTAAACAGGTAAGAACCACTGAGACCTGCGCAACCGTAAACAGGTAAGAACCACTGAGACCTGCGTAACCGTAAACAGGTAAGAACCACTGAGACCTGCGCAACCGTAAACAGGTAAGAACCACTGAGACCTGCGTAACCGTAAACAGGTAAGAACCACTGAGACCTGCGCAAACGTAAACAGGTAAGAACCACTGAGACCTGCGCAACCGTAAACAGGTAAGAACCACTGAGACCCTGACACTGCAGCCACAAGAGCGAAGCCTCCACATGCTCAAATGGCACCTCCTGGAAAGTAGAGAAGGACACGGTGACATTCTTAACAACTAACCATTTACAGGTACATTCTTAGCAGGTACATTAATCCAAAACAATTTACAATTTATACAAATTGATACTGTATATTTTAACGAAATTCAGGTTAAGTACCTTGCTTAAGGGTACCACTGCAGGGTACTCTCGGGACCCTAACTACTATACTACCTCCTACCCACATTGGCCACAAAACCAAGTGGGTAAGTGAACCTCAAATCCCCTCCCCCCCACTCTACTCTCACCTTGCTCTTGAGGTTGAACACAGATTTATATCTCTAGCAAAGCCAGAATGGACAAATGGAGTTTGCTTTGAACATTGACCATACTAGTTTTTAACATATGCTAAGGATTACAGTTCCCCACACTCAGGGGTTAAGTCAACTAGCCAAATCTATTTTCTTTTGATAATATCGTTTTTGAGGACATATACCCTTCTGCGTATATAATCTCAATATATGTCAACGATAGTTTTATCACCAGGTATTTTGTCTTCATCTTTAGGATGGAGATGTTTATCATCTAGCTCTTTCACAGGTTTGTTTATTTTTCCACTGTAACATCATTGTCGTTGTATTGTTGTGTAACAGGCTAACAACATATCAAAAAGAATTTATTATGCTATTCATTAGCAAAAACTGCCGAAAGCAGTTTGTTCACGCTCCATTTTGGCTCCTAGACAAGCTGGTTATTTAAGTTTTTATGCACTGACGTACTAAATTAATTAGAAGGGACATTTAGCAAATTTTGCACATTTATATTAACTGTTAATTTGATGTTGAAACATTCACACATCATACTGTGTGCTGTTTGCATGTTACATATTAACAATTAAACTCATATCACTGTATTGAAATAAAAATAATTTAAAAATATAGAGAAACTTCCAGAAAGTTCCCGTGCTGTCACATGACTTTCAGTGAGGTAACAGATTGATAACTGATGATTTGCCAGCTTAACAGCTGGTTCAGCGGTAATTAGTGTCACTCAAAATAAATAATAAATTAAAAACACATAATGATTAATATGTAAATGAATTCTGTTTGTGGCCCTGTGTTTCACACAGCCTTTTCCCTGACTAATGCTGAAGTCACAGCAAAGAAGCAGCCAGATAAAGTTGCCAAACCATAACAACTTGGAAGATCCGAAGAAAACAACAGATCACTTTGGAAATGACTGATTTTCAAGACGTACATATTTCATTATTCACCCATTCATGTCACAGAAAATATGGAGCTTTGGAAAACTGAAGAAAACAAGAAAATATATGGATGGTTTTCCATAGTTAATTATTACTATATGCAGTTACCATGTTATCCAACAATACATATTCATTTTATCGTTTTAGCAAATCCTGATCAGTTGTGTATGTTCTGTCCACAGAGATACCAACTAAAAGGTCCATAAGTACATTGATTTCTACTCTATCAGTTCCACCTTGAATTGCAGGGAAACTGTAACCTTATTCATTTCTCTGAAGAAGGTATAGATCCTGATGGCTGAACATCCTTCTCTTGGGGATGGATTTTTTCATGTTCCTAATAAGAGCAGCTGGAGGGATCCTAAGTTGCACTCTACAGAGCATATAGATGGCAAAACCTTCTTCAGCTTGGAGTTAAAATATGTGGGACAAGTCGAGTCCATCCAAGTGTCTGGAGAAATGAAAGTACAGCAACAAGAGAGCTTTCAGAAACGGCGAATGTGCAAATAAGAAGCACTGAAATAGCACAACAGCATGTGCCAATGCCGTGTTATTCTAGCCAAGTATCAATCAGAGGAAAACAAACGATTTATCTGTTATATTAATGATCGATCGTCAAGAGCAAAGATTGCATTGAATCAACATTCAGAATCAGCACTGTAAATGTGAAGCTAAAGCATGAAATTATATTAAAATATGCTTTTAATAAGACTAAGAAGGACTCAGAGTCCTCTGCGCAGAGTTTGTATGGACTGAGGTCAACATGTATGTTAAATCGGGCTTATTCAGATATTTTGTTTTGAAGGCATATTACTAGGTACATTATTCATGCTGAATATTTATTCAAAGACAATAATTAAAATATTTAAATAATTCACTGTATTGTTATGCTATATGTCGCTGTTAATTGCAAAACATGGGTCTGCTTATTGCCATTTAAAATATTATATTTCGACAAGCTAGAGCTGCCTGCATAGAAGAAAATTACTATATGCAGTTACAGAATGAGAGACTACGCGTGTTTTAGCATATAAATAAACCAATTCATCACTTGCTATTCTACAAGAATAAACACTAATTTTGCTCACTGCGGCCCTGTAAAATGGCTGAGAGTCTTACTCCTTTAAGTCTTGGCAGAGTCCGGTGCGGCCAGCTGACTCTCACTGTACCCAGGCTAATAAACACCTTCCGTCAAAAGGGTTGTCAGTCCGTTCTCTGCTTGTTTGGGTGGATGCGGACGGGAGCTGGAGCTCAGCGTGTTCATTGCCGCCCTGCTCTGTGATCGGCCTCGATTGCTACTATCGATTTCTATCCTTTGTGCACTCTGTCAAAAAAAGCAAACATTGGACCCTATAAACCTCCTCACCTTCTGAAGGTGTATAAATGAAGCTTCTAACTTTGTAAAGGAGGGGCCATATATGAGTGCACAGAGTGCAGTGCCGAAATAGTTAGAATAGTTCTCAAATAGAGTCCTCTTGAGACAATTTGTTATCACTTTTGTTCTGTTGCTATATATTAGCTGCTTCATAAACAGCTATCGGCTGTGTAGTTTATTTTGTGTCAACATAATTATCACGTTACATAAATAATGATGGCACCTAAGTCTCTTTTACAAGATTGTGGTTCCTTAGCAAGATACATAATTGAAAGCAGACACTCATAAGTAGCTTAACGTGGCACTGATGTCATCTGAAAAGACTGAAAAGGTGATGAGCGTAGATGGAAGAGGAGAACGCTCCGCCCACATTACACACATATTAATTTCGTGCCCCTTTAAATGCGAGCGAGTCAGCCAGCACATGTTGTGCATTGCATCCTGGGACATTTGTGCTGGGGGAAGGGACGCACTGTCCAAAGACTCAGCACCTCTCTCTTTCTCCTGACACAGAGGAAATATTATGCAGCCACTGGTTCCTATTGAATCCGCGTGATTCATTGCCCAATTTTAAACTGCCAAGCTGCTAAATTGCATCAGGACTGCCAAAATTCATTCTGCGACTACGAAGGAGATATGAAAAATTAAATGTCATCTTGGTACAGTGGGAAACTTTTACCTTTCAGAGAGCAGAATATGCTACATTCTGTAATGATGGATGATTGCTCTGGGCTATACTTAACCTACTTAGTAATGTCATGTAGTATAGAACATGTTTACTTTTAAAAAATGGCAGGAAGACATAAACTTTATCAGAGGCTGACATCAACACACCTTGGCCCCCCAAATGAACTGACTTTTTATGTTGATCCACACATGTATAATTTTCTTTTTTTTTCATGGAATTCGCTAGGTCAGAATGTTATGGAGTACATGGCAGAGGTGTGGAATATTTCATGGAGAACTGCTGCTTCTTTTTCTGTAGAGGGCCGCTGGTGCTGGGTGCAAACGTCGCGACGGAAGATACATGAGCTCAGATGCATGCCGAACTGCGACAGGCCACTGCCACAGGGATATTGGGTGTGGCCTCATACGGCCTCCCAGAATACAGCACACATGCAGTCCTCAGCTGCTGTCACGTGACAAGAAAAAAAAAAAAAAGGTCACGTGCATAATGACTTCATTTGCAGAGTTGTTACGGCTCTTCCATCGATTACGATAGCGCTCCTCGAGGCATTGTTATAACCTAAAACAATAAACAATCGAAACGTTTCCTGACTCTGTGCCTCCTTGGGGCAAATAGGAGTCATAACGCCATAAAGCTGTGTCATTTCCTAGTCGCCCGCACGCAATCCAAAAAATGCATCACCTTCCCTGTTGCCAACTCCTTTCCTCCCGCTCTGAGCCTCAGTACCCTGTTATGTTTATCATTATCAATATCATTTGTATTAATCAGCAGAATAAATGACTACTTTGGCGATCTGAATGCCTCATTTAGAGAAATGTCGCTCCCGTGTCATTGTTATAAATTACCGCCAACAGTTTGCATCACCTGAGGCGGCTTCCTTCACTTCCTCATACGCGTACTTATTTATTTATTTTTGTCCATGGGATGATGATGCTATCATCTCTACCAATGTTCTCGGGAGGTAATTTGTATGCCACGATGCCCTGATAGAAAAAGGGGAGGCTCTTTTTCCTGCATATGTACACATATGTACCCAGGCAAAAAATAAAAGATTATTATTTCCCTTCCTAATCTCCATATGATTTAATTATTCAGTCATATAAACTACAATCATGCTTTATTAAAAATTTTTACAAATTCCCATTGGGTCAGCAGATGCGAAATAATGTATTGCCTGCTTGTTCTTGTTTCTTATGTTTTAAATTTTAATCATTGATTTTGTTTGTAGCGTGTGTGAAACGATGTTACTGGATGTAGCTGGGATTGTCATTGTCATGTTCACTTCATGGTGCGCTGGATCTGGCTTTTATTTACATAAGTTTATGGGGGTTTTTCATCCTATTCCGTTCGCAGATCACTGTTCTTGCGAGAATTACTGTTATTATTTATCATCTTCGTAGTTTCAGGCATCACAAAAATGAAACTTTCTCTTATTTCAGAAACCAGAGGATATGGAAAGAAAATAATTCATGATAAAATCGAACGGTTTTTGATGCGCATGGTGGATGATCACCTCATCGTTACGGTTGGTTTGTAAGTCATTAGCAGTATGTGCAGCGTGAAGAGTTCAGCAGCCGCTTAGTGTGAACTCAAGCCACCATCTTCTCCATACTTTGGAGAACCAGTCTGCTGCGTTTTATTTTATCACCCCCCCCTTCTTTAAAACTGAGCAATGACTGGCTACTTTAGCAATTAAAATCCAGGGCAAAGACACGGTGCCTTCGTTTGGCTGTGAGACTGCACCATTCATCATCTCAGCTGCCATAAAATACCACAAGATGGAATCTTTGATTTTAGCTTTAGAAGAACATAAATCAAAATCTAAACGGCGCCCTGTCAGAGGAATCACCGGAATTATCCATTTGAGAGGTAGAGGGCTGCAAGTGCACGGCAGATGTCTTCCGCCTCGATGTCCCCCCCCCCCCCAGCAAATGCACTGGAGAGAGGGGCATTCTCTGGCTGGAACCTGGGCTCTCACCACAATCATACTTTTACCCATAGTGACCCAAAATGCCCCTGAAGAGCCTCAGTTACTTACTGTAATTGTATTTTCCAGTATAGCTTCAAATGGAGGACTGGGCGGATTTGGGGCAGCCCAGGTTCCATCCCCCTGTACCTGTCAGGCTTGGATCGGCCGTCTGGCATGCCAGGCATTTTCTTGGGGGCTGATGGAGTAGTGAGCTGGCAAAGCTAATCGTGTGCCCTCCCCCCACTCGGCTCATGGGCCCCCCCGACTTCACAAAATTAATTGTGGGAGACCCCAAAGTCCGGGACTGATTCTTAATCCCAGTCCGGCCTGCTCTCTGCCAATCGTCAGGCCACAGAACCCTCCTCATCACCGTGGATATTGTTACGTGTTCTGGGGGAGGTGCATTGACACACAGCAGAGCAGAGGAGATTATAAAGAATGTGAAGAGTGTAAAGCACAGCTGATGAAGGGTAACCTGAGACGATCTTCCTCAGACGATCTTCCTCAGATGATCTTCCTGAGACGATCTTCCTGAGACGATCGTCTTCCTGAGACGATTTTCCTGAGATGATCTTCCTGAGACGATCTTCCTGAGACGATCTTCCTGAGACGATTTTCCTGAGACGATCTTCCTGAGACTCCCATTGGAGGATCTTAAAACCTGTGTAAAATGAAAACTGTCCCACTCACACAGCTAATGCTGTGAATCAAGCAGTTTTAAAACACCTGCATTGTGAGAAATAGATAAAGCATCATGTGTATTTTTATAGTTTTAAAAATTGCAAAAAAAAATTATGCAAAAAATTGCTTAATGCTCAGTACATGATTCACATTGATCTGTGTACATGATTGAAAACTCTGTAGTCCTAATGCCATAGGAATACACACTGTAATAATTTATTGTAATAATTATCTTATATTATTACCTGATTTTTCTCACAGTACTTTTATTTACTGAGGAAAGCAAAAGAATCTACTGGAGTATATTTGACATCATGTTTTTATTGCTATCTACAGTAGTTAAGCTTTACATATTTCTTCCATTAATTTTTTTTTCCACTGTTAAGTGTATGCATTTTGTTACTCCTTTACCGAAGCTGTAATGAAAGTGAACTTATCAAGTGACAGGATATGATTCTGGGATAAGGGAAAAATAAACAGGTGTAGCCCTGTTGTCATGTAGAGATATTCATATCTGATCAGCCAATTAGCTGCTGGGTAATCAGAATGGGTGCTTGGGGGCTGGTTGTCCCCGGTAACGGCAGTGATGTGCAGTGTCTCCTCCAGGCTGGGGACTGGGGCTCATCGGAGAGCTTTTCCTCTTTAAAGTCAAGGTCGCTGTTCTTTTGATTAGTCAAGCTTTGCGGACAAACCTCTCAGTAACATCTGGGCACCTGCTTACTTGTACTCCGTCACGTGACTGATTAATTCACAATTAATAATCAAAATTACAAAATTACAATTTAGAATACAGAAGAGAAGGTAAATCCCTCTTTCTTTGTTGCTGTTGTTGTTGCCTCCAGCTCGGCAGGTTACCGACACCTTGCTCCGAAACCACGCCTCCCAATACCGGCACCTTGGCGCCCTGCCATTGATCAAGCGGCGGCACACTGTCACCGGATCACAGCTGGCCGGCGAGCCGCCTGACCCGCCCCCCCCGCTCACCGCACAGCCCCCTTCCCCGTTCCTCAGCCCTGCCTCTCTGATCGGCTCAGACAAATGCCAGGGAGGACTCCGTAAGTGGGGTCACGGGGCTCATGTAGCAATCCATCTAAATAGCACCACGGCAATGGTTAATAAATCATTCATTTATCGTTTAATCCATCGCCCCGTTCCCCCAGACCGCGGGAAAAACAACATGCTCACGCAGCGGTGCTACGGCGAGCCGCTTGCCACTGCGCGCCGTCGCCATGGAGGGTTTGGCGGCGGGAATTAGATTATAAACAGAACGGGCATCCAAATACGCATTTATCATCGCCTGTGAAAGCCAGGGTGTGTGTTCATCTCTAGATTTACATATAAGCATTATGGAGGTTAGTGTAAACATCTGAACTAACTTGCGACTGTAGTTATTAGGGATATTTAATGCTAGTGTATAGCAGTTTCCCAACCCGGTCCTTGGAGACCCACAGAGGGTCCACGCTTTCGCTGCCCCCAGCTTCCTGCCAGACAGTCCACAGCGAGGACCGAATTAGGAAACACTGTTGTATATTAATGATAACCTCCTTTGCCGTAGTAACAAACACTCACCGCGGACAGCATTGTTCTTAATGCTCTTTCCGCCACCCATCCAAGGTATACCTTTGGTTACGGTGTAGCTTCTCCAGCAGCCTCACTCCCCCGCTTGTTGGATTAAGCACCCATTATGGCCATACGGTCTACTTAGATAATTTTTAAACGATACTTTATGGGGAGAATTTCCATAATCACTCACTTTCGCCTGTCACCCCAGCCCATCAGTTCAGTTCCCCCTTATATAATTACACCACTATACAGTGCATGGACCATCAAAGATACCTTAATCGATTCCCCGGCCACACCTGCTTCCTCTTTAGCTTCCCTGCTCATCTTGTCCACCATTCACGCTCATCGCTTTCCAAGCGTGGCGTCACACCCGAGCTCAGTACCGGTCGATAGACGCGTTTCACTCACCGTGAGTAATTTAAGGAAGTACAGCTCAGCTGAAAGAAGCCAGTACATGCTATGGTTGTTATTAAATATGGACGGTATTAGCCCTGTTAATGCCTTTCAGCTTTAAGCCAGGAAGGAAGCGCCGCTGCTCTAGAAAAGTCAACCCTTCTCACCTCCATTCTCACTGCAACATTCCTCACCTCCTTCCTTCCTCTCTCGCTACTTTGCTTTCTTGGATACAATTATTTTTGCAGAGATGAGGACTCTTCCATGCCTTTGGGTAGACATGTGACCAATAGGTTAAAATAATAAAAATGGCTGTTATTCCAGGGACGTGCCGTTCTGGGAAGGGAAGAGGCAGAGGCATCTCATTACGGCAGCTCACTTGGCTGCTTTTATCTGTAATTGGGCTGCATAGTCCTTCATTATAATTTACTTTCTCCTCCCAGATTGTGATAATCAAGACAAGCAGAACTGAATGGGCCATAAATACGCACAGACCTGATACCAGTCAGGCTATAATTATAACAACTGTTTTAATAAAATGACTAAATGATGTAGCGCAGTAAACCCGAAGTGTTTATTTTTGACAACAACATCGCGAAGATGTTGATTGCATGCATTTGGGGAGAGAGTTTTAATTGGCATTAAAGGCCACTGCAGTTCATTCTGTCCGCTAGTTATGGCTGAGGGTAGAGTGGACTGTGTCATTTGTTAATGCGATGACTGTGTTGAGTAGTGGAGCGTAATCTGATTTGGTAATTCCTTGATAGGCGATGACTCTAACCACGGTGATGACGCCTCCTTTTGGGAGCCAGTCACCTGCTGTTTACCTTTCCTTAACAATGCACCAGCAGGAGTCTGACTGTGGTTTTACCCCATACGGCTCGATGCTCTTCAGCTCACAAGGTGAAGAATAATCTCCAGCTGAGTACATAATTGGAGAAGCTTTGATACCTTCAGCCACGAACATGCTCAGAAGAGTATTTGGGCAACCAGAGATAATCAATATGGGAACACAAACAGGCAAGAAAAACAAAAAACAGAATGATCTTCTAAACCAGAACTTCGCCCTCATCCCAAGTTTAACAAAACCAGAAATGTAAATTATGTTCCTCCCCAGTTATTTATCACCCATAAATAAAAAA
This sequence comes from Mormyrus proboscirostris, assembly GCA_026779585.1. Taxonomy (NCBI): domain Eukaryota; kingdom Metazoa; phylum Chordata; class Actinopteri; order Osteoglossiformes; family Mormyridae; genus Mormyrus; species Mormyrus proboscirostris. Next base: position 24,031,252 of record JAODKF010000022.1, on the reverse strand, counting down.
TAATGCATGTGTGAGATGCTTGTTTTTTAAATAAAGCAACACTGCTCCTCACGAAAAATCGCAACGTTGTTTTATGGAGGTTTGATTCACACTGTCAGACAGCCTCTTAATTTTGATTCATTTTACAGACGATTATAAAACTTTTCCCCGATTTGTATGGTCATACACAAGTGATATCTTATAAACAAAAACAAAAATTTTACTTATATTAGTCTCCAATGCTTAATATCTATTCATTTTGCACTTTTTCTCTTCTGTTTGCTCTGATTAGTTAAACCCTATAAATATAGCATTAGTCTGAAATAACAGAGACTGTTAGTACTGGTGTAGTACTGGTTTCAAACATAGAAGGCGCCCTAGAGTTGCACTGACAGTGGCAGGAGGTTCTTGTACACCCCAATCCTGCTGTTGCCAGCACACATCCTGTCCTGCTGCCCAGTGCCAACTGGAGCGGTGACTGGAACCTTAGAGGGCTTGATCCCATGGAGTGAGTGATGCCCTGTGTCTCTCATCGCGGCACTGATATACCAGCTCCACCTCCTCATCCCCCCAAGCTTAGCATGACTCTCCCACTACTGGTTCACCACGAAGGGAACACACATCCCCTGGCAGAGAGGAGGACGCCCTTTGATGGAGGATTGGGGAACATGTCAAGGGCGCAAGCCTGCTGATTACTTCTCACGAAGGAAAATGTGTCCTGATCCGGCTTAGAGTATCGTTCTGGCATGAGTGCAATCTGCCGTTATTGCCAATCAAAGCCGGGAGCCGTCACATCTGAAGGCGGACAGGTGAAATAATGACACAAAGCTGTTCTTTACTCTCCACATCGCTGACATTTACATGCGTAGTCAGCCACTCCCACAGACAGCTTTCTCCAACGCGCTAACGTTGGATGCTTGCGGCTTTTATCGATTACGTTAAAGCCAATAAAATTAAACATGTGCCCCACTTAACATGACATACTGCTCCACTCACAACATTATTTTTTATTTTTCTAAACAAAATATTAATGTTTATTATACGATTAGTATATGGAAGTCAGACCGGCGGCAGGACGGATTAGACCCGGTTTGTCTGGCAATGTCAGGGAAGGAATCCCGCACTCCTGCCCCAGTTCTCCCCACACCCAACGCAGTGCCACCCCCCCGCAACACGCTCCCCATTTGTCCTGGCCATCGGCAGCCTGAGTGAGACCCTGACTCCAGGAACCTGTCATGCACACCAGGGCCGGGGGGCTGAATGAAGAGAGTGGGCCAGGCTGCCCCCCCAGACAGACATGAACTTCTCCAGATAAGTTTAGTGCTACCTTCGGTTAAAATTTATATATGTATATAAGTATTTATAAATTTTGAAGTAACTTTGACAAAAAACTCGTTGCTGAAATTTAATTGTCATTTAAAAGCAGAATTTCACTCTTCTTTGGAACAAAAGTCATTATTGTAATATGGTGAAATGCATTATCTTCCCACCTCCTTGATTTTTTTTAAACCATTGACTACCACTGATATATATACAGTATATATATATATATATATATATATATATTTATATGTGTGTGTGTGTGTGTATATGTATATATATATGTGTGTGTGTGTGTGTGTATATGTATATATATATGTGTGTGTGTGTGTGTGTGCATATGTATCTATATATGTGTGTGTGTGTATATGTATATATATATGTGTGTGTGTGTGTGTGTGCATATTTATATATATATGTGTGTGTGTGTGTGTGTGTGTGCATATATGAAAATAACAAAAGGAAGCACAATAGAAAGAATGACAGGCTTTGTGATGCAGCGTGTGAATTTACGATAAAAACGGATGTGGCCCCGCTAACTGTGGTTGATTTACATGAATTAAGGCCCTGGAATAAGGTATCATATCGTGGGCGAGGTAATAATCCAGAAATAACCTCATTAAACAGACAGCATGTCGGTCTAAGCAAAATGTACTCATCGCGGGGAAAATTAGTGACCCGGAAAGTCGTGGGATGAGCTAATGGCGGGGCAATGGAGAATACCGTCCCATTATCGGAGCAGGCAGAAGAAAGGGGGATAGCAGAAAATCATCAGACGTCATTTACATTTTTTTATCTTTTATTTTTAAATGAGCACATAGTCAGGGTGGTTTTGTGGATCTAATTAAGGGAGGGAAAAAAAGCAAAATGAGGCTTTGGATATTCTGTGAAGAGACTTGTACTTCGCAGATTTACCCTTAGTGAAAATTGCTGTGCTCACTATTTTTTCCCTGTGCTCCAGGTTTAAAAAAATGCAGCTTTAATGAATTTGGAAACAGGACTGACAGTAAACATGATGGATTGAAATTTTTTTTAAACCATTTACATAGTTAAACTGAACATAGGATTAGTAAACATAAAAATAGGTAAGAAAAATATATAGACAGTTGATATGTATACACAAATACATTAAAAAAATGTGAGTATGTATTTATTGATGTCCCCACAACGTGATAAAAAGCTGTTGTTTTCATGCTGTGGGAACCATTTTTTCTGGTCCCCACAAGAGACACTCAGTTTTATTAAAATTTGTGACTGCAATCAAAAAGCTAGAAGATTTATTTTGTTTGGTTTTTACTTATGGTTTAGGTTAGGGCTGCATAGGGGTTAAAATTGTCATAGCTGGGATTCAGGATATGCCTATAAAAATGAATGGAGAGTCCCCAGAAAGATATGAATACATGGACTGTGTGTGTGTGTGTGTGTGTGTGTACGCACGCACACACGATTATTTGGATCTAAACAATCCATTTTTGATCCATTCTCCTGAACAGAAAGCAGTACCGTTAAAGAAAAGTCCACATAAATTAGCATGTAACGAGCACTTTGATTGTTTACATCCATATTGGGTACTTTCAGATGAAAGCTTGCATTTCTCAATGTATACATATATTAAAATAATTACAATTAGGGCATCAGGTGAATTATAAGAAGGAAAACAATGAAAAGGACTGGGTTGAATGTGAAGGTATAAGAGTACGGTTAATAATGGATGCCCTCACAAACTTGCATTTTTAAATTACTATTAAATGACTATTATTTTATTTATTTAATGTCATCTACAGTTATCGTCCTTCAAATGGGAATATAGTACAATTCAGTGTCTGGTGCGAGTATCTCTAATTATTTTATTTAACAATTTTAGTTAAATTTATTTTTTTATGATATTATTTACTCATTTGTTAATTTGCTGCTAGCTTTCTTAATTAACTGAGCACATCCCTTTTAAAAATTATTTTTGTCAAGTGTATTTGGAGAATATAATAGTGAATAGTTTAACAAACAAAAATTGTCACATCCCATTTGTTGTTTGAATCTGGTGGCATTTCTCGAGCGAGAACGTCAACATTCGCTGCCTAATCAGTGTTACTATAATTCAAGTACTTATAATGAAATCCTTCTGTGTCTTTTAATTGGGGGCTTCAAGATTCGAGAGTTTTTCTGCTCAGCTGATTGATATATGTGATTACTCCACTAATCATAGTAGGTGTTACACATTAGGTCTGCACAATGCAAACTGATCATTTTAAATACACAGGAGGTGCTGCAATAAAAAATAATAATAATAATAAAAAACAAGATTAATAAGACAAAGACAATAAAAAGCCATGAAGATAGCAAAACCTGTTGTGAAAAACGAGCAACGGCTGCCTGACGCGGGCAGTGATAATTCACAGGCTAGTGCCCCGCCCCAGAGCGCTGCCCGGTCTGACCCGTGTCCCTCACTGACAGCGCCAGCGGCCGAGAAGTAGCTGACCAACAGGAAACGCTATCAAATCATGCCGTCTCCACAGCTCCATTACAGCGTCAGAGCGGCGCTCCCAGATTAATGATAGCTGGCCGTAGCGTTTACCATTCATTTTTCTCCTACGGCAGCTACACCGGCATGTAAAGGGGAAGATCCATGTACATAGCTGGGATGCCGAAAGCCGCAGGGTCATCAGCCCGGCAATTAAACACTGTGGCCAGCTGTGGGCTGAAACCGCCGTCCTCAGGCGAACTGAGCGCAGCTCGTCGTAAGACATTTCAGTGCTGAGGCTCCTTGCCATTAGGCAGGGCGTGGCAAAAGTATAAAGACCCGGTTTTAGTCTTTGATTATATTCTGAATCAGTGCCAGTCGAAGACCATGTGGCTCCCTAGGCAAGATTCACAGGCCAGTCTCCCATGCCCAGTTTCACTTTATCTCCGACTCCGGGGCATCAGAGGGGCATCGGATAGGGGCAAGGATACCCAGGCAGATTTCAGAGTCCTAATATCTATGAAGGGGGACGTCCCCTCCCATCGGCAGACTCTGTGTTCCGTGGGGCCTGTATTTCTTCAGAATAAAAGTGTCAACCCAAGCGAGGCACCTACGGTGATTCTTTGGTGGCGGGGGCACACATTTCTATGCCCCTGTTTGAATGCATACATTTGATGGTAAAAGCTGTCGCCCCCCCCCCCCCCCATGCGATTTCCCATGATGCTCTTGCGTGGACCTTTCCCTGTTCCCAATGGCGAACCCTGCACCTTTGACTTAGGGCCTGTAGGGGGTGGTAATATACACACATGACATTAGGGAATGAGCGCAGTATTGAAGATTTTTGCCTGTAGCTAATAATACATCCTGGTACCTCGCATGTAAGGAGCGCAGCCATTACTTATCTGGACAAATCGATGATAAGTCAGGTAGGAAATGATGACAAATGCAAATGCTACAGCTGAAGTCCCGAACATCTGAGCCGTGTTCGCAGAGAGTACTTTTCCGTGTCTCTTCAGAAATTACTCGCAGGAGCCGGAGCACAAACACTTTGCATTTATTTCTTTTGAAGTTTTATCCCAGAGGGAATTGAGTGCGTGTTTTCCCTGTGAGGTCTGAATGGTAATCAATTCTTAAATTGGGGTCATGGGGGTAGTCATTGTGTTCTGCAGTCTTCTGTGTGTTCTCAGTATTAAGCTTAGACCACCACACTGCTCTGAGTACGTTTAAAATCTTACGCTAAAAATGAAACTCTTCCCACTTACCCTATTTCCCTGGGTCAGATGAGCTGTGCTGCATCATTATGGTACTCTATCAGCCAATTGGTCCAAAACAGAGATATTTGACTGCATTGTCTGCTGCATTGACATTCACAAATTCCTAAAAAAAAACTTTTTTCCCTGTTTACTGAATTCAGCAGTTCTTTTGAGCATTGTAAAACTCACTAAAAAAATATTACATTCCGTAAATTAAAAAACTCCATGTACTCCTGTATTCCTTAGTCTAGGTTTGAGTAATTTAAAATGCAATGAAGAAACGTGTGAATTGCGACCAGCTGTGCACTACAGGGAGGCGGAAATCCACCCTTAATCCTTGTGGAAACAGTGAGCACAGAGAGAAGAGGAGCGGGACTGAAAACTTTAATTTAAGCTCACTTTAAGTCTTTATAGTGACAAAATGAGCAGCTTGGCATATCCTGGGTAATATCAGTCTCATTGAGAGAGATAATTGACTTAGGGTACAGAGATGAAGTTCGATTGTCACCATTTGTAGTTATGACACCAACATGGTCCCAATGTTATTATCAGACAGAGAGACAAAAATCCAATCAAAAACACTGGGAGCTCTCATTACTTATTCATGCTAATACAAGTATATTAAGAAAGCTAAACAGTTACTGCTCAATCACTCACAAAGAGAATGAAATTCAGCTTTCATTAGAACACAGAGGGCCACTGGCAGCACAGCAATCCAGAAGCCATGTCAGTCGCTGCACTTCTTACCTACTTCTTACGTATTCATTAAAAAACGCGCCTAGGTTCTTCCATACAGCTTTATTGTCGTGGGTAACCTGCTCATCTGTCTCCCTCCTGGTTCCAGTATCAAAGCTCCAGTGTGCTGGGTTCAAATCCCTGCAATTTACTGCACGCAATAGTTTTCCATTTTTTTTAATTAATGGGCCTGGCCTTGAAAGCATCTCCATAATCGTGCCACAGAAATCTGACTGGATGTATTTTCATACACATAGTAAGAAGAGATAAATATGACCCTCATTTTTCAGCTGGTTTTAACCAATGGTGATTTTTTTCGAACTGTCAAGCAATGCAAACTTAGACATAGTGTGTCTTAAAGTCTTTGTATAAAGAAAACATAAAAATTCAATTTACCAGGTCCCATCCCTGTAATAAACAAAGCAGAATATTGATTCCACCCTGAACTAGAAAGAAAAACAATATAGTTATATTTGTAGTATTATCAAATTACAAGCAACAACGGGGTAAATTCAATTGTGGGCCATCATCGCTGCGGTATTTTGCAGTTACTCCTTATGCAGCACGGCGTGCCATTATCTTCATGCGATTTACGGAGGGAGGGAGGAAGCGGCACGGAGCTGGGACCGGCTTTGGGGCCTTTTTGGTGCCTCCCCACTCCTCGGCACACAGGACGCGCGACCCTCTCTGTGGTTCACCTCACCTTTCCGCGTTGTCGCAATCAATAAAAAAATGCGCCGAGGCTCTTGTTCGCTAACGAGCCACAGGTGCAGCTGTTTTGTTCATTCTTGTGCTCTTAAAGAAGTCAGAGAATCAGGTTTATTGGCCAAGTGTGTCTCTAACTCTCTGTGGCTCACACACATACAGTTTAGACAAATCAATAATTATGTACAGTTTGGTTGCTGCCTGCAATGTGCACGTGTGCCTGTTGAATGTATAAAAACTGCAGATGTGCTGCCAGTGCAAGCAATGTCGCCACATCGCATGTACGATATGTATGAAACAATGCAATATAATATGTATAAAAGAATACTATTTGTACAGTGAGATATTTACATCAGTGCGCAAAATGGAGGGTTACTGAGGGTGTAACTGAGTGGTAACAGGGGCTAACGTGGTGCAAACAAAACAGTGTAAGAAGCTGAATTCCATCAACAGGTCAAAATGCAAAAGCTTGTGTCTCCTCACCTCTGAATAAGCCACAGCATCTGGTCACATGCTGCTCTGGTGACTTATATTACTGTATTTAATGTTTCCCACAACCATCCCATGACTCCAGTATTAATTTAACATTGTGAAATGTGTGTCTGCTTTGAGTGATATACGATAGATGTAAAAATGTTCTTTACTAGTACATAATACTCGAATGTGCAGATTAATCGCATACCATGTTTCGGAGTATATTATTAATTCATTCCAAAAGCTAAATAAATAGTACAGTTTTTACGTAGCCATTGACTGGGCTGTGATATATGAAACTTTTCGGACATCGCTATGAATGGCGCCGTGGGTGGGAAGGCAGACACACACGGAAGACAAATAGCAGGATGTTTAGGTTCGAGGCGCAAACGTAGGTGGCAGGAGACTTAAAAGGCTGGCAGGGCCACTGGCACAGATCTGTAGTGTAAAGGCTGACAGTTTCCCCCCAGGCAAACGACAATCAGCCTTAATGAAGAACAGAAGCCCGAAAGCATGGCCTCGAGTGGGCTTTGCGCAGGACGCCAGAATCACACAGAATTCTGAAACGACCAGGCAGGCAAACACCAGGCTTACAGATAAAAGCAATACACCTACCTTCATTTTTTAAAAACATATATTTCTTTTAGCATGTTGAAATACTGTATCTGATCCTATTTTTCTGAAGCAACCTCCAAAGGAATATTGTATGACAGAAGTGTGTTGGTAATACTTTCAAGCATTTTTGTCTCTGGAAAAAAGCATCTCAGGTTCTACATATACTAAGTAGAATACATACACAAAAATTATCAAATAAAAATGCTAATTAAGCATGCAGAATAAAGCACAAATCCTAATAAAGTATTATAAAAATTACTTTGAATAATACCAGTAAAAATTCACCAAAGACCAAAGACAACTTCTGTTTGGTTAAAACATATTTGCATACAATCTCAGACATTCACCTTCAGTCATTTCACCAGCTCACTCATTGAATCCAAACTGTTTTTATGAATGTTACTGACTTCAAGTTATGAAATCCTTTCTCCCCGCTTAGGACAGCAAAAGTGCTTCTGTGTATGTGTGTGTGTGTATATTTTAAACATAAGCATGTATGTATTTACAGCATTATACACATTATATAGGGGACCCTTATATCATCATACAAAGTGTCTACTTTCCATACAATAAAGGTTGTTCATTTCCCGCAGCCCTCAGCGAGTGCAGATATCCGTGACGAGAATGTCTCCACCTCAGCAGATAACTGTCGACACGAGAATCCAATCACAATTAGGAAAAACACACTACAGTAGCCTCATAACAGTGGGACTAATAAATCGCCTTTATCATGCAACGCACTCTGCAAGACGCAAGCGGCAGTGAGAGTGGCTAATTAGCCTGCTATCTTCAAGATCGTAACAGCGACGCTGCTCTCTGGCAAAATGAAACACGGAAATCATTAATTATTCGTGACATCCAATCCCATTAAGGTGCTTAATCTCATCATACGTTTTATCACAGTTTTGGTTACTGTCTACTGCCTTTCACAATCAAAGGAACAATCACAAGAATTTGGTGAATGATTTTCACCTGTGGAATACTTTTTTCTAAAAATATTCTGGAAAATCGACATACCCATAATACAAAAACAACAGAAAAGGCTTTTTTTATTCAAGGGGGGAGATTCTAATTGATGACAAAGACGGTGCTGTGATTATTCTGCCTTGACTGGCGCATTATAACATTTGAGAAGCAGGAACACAAAAGCGTGCGGTATTCATAACCAGCGCTCCCGCCCCAATGTCGCGTCCCTGCTGCACCCAACCTGTCACCCCTCCTAACACCTTTATTAAACACACGGCTCCAGTCGGGCCTCTGAATAATCTTAATCGGTGGCTCTTGGTGCAGGGGCGAGAGCACGGACGCCCGAGTGTGATTTAATGAAGCGCTAATGCGCTCGCGTGACAGTCTACCGGAAGGGGCTCCACCTTGTGCTCACACCTCTGCATTGCGGGCCGCTCAGACGTCTCCCCCGCCCTGTCATGGCGTTTTGTTTTTCCCGACCGTGCAGTTTGTAGCCCAGGCCTGCAGCTGCTTTTCCTTTTTTTCCAAAGAATGGCTCAATGAATGACATATTAACGGAGATTCGTGAAATGTGTGGAGGTGGGGGGTGGGTTTGCTAATGAACAGCGGCGCGGAATGTGATGGGGATGGTGTCGTTTCCGACTCCGTGAGCTCACCCCGTTAACAGCACTGCCTTGATGGCCTTTATGTCTCCTGCTCTGATTTAGCCCTTCAGGAGAATCAAGGACCAGGAAGAAAAGAGAAAGACCCCATGCACATTAGCCGTGAGCCGATGCTTTTGTGCGGGGAGGTGATAATGAGAACAGGATGTATTGAGGTAGTTATAGCTCTGAAATATCATTGATTAGAACCAGCCATTGACAACCAGCCCTGAAGCAAAACTGGACCTTATCTCACAATATCCTTATAGTAGTTAACCTTCCATTCCCCTCCCTATACCTGCTATTCTACCACAATATATATGAGGGGCGGGAGGAAAGGCTGACTTTTAAGGAAAGAGGACCGGTGTCAAATGGCAACAGAAAGACAATGTTCATGTGTAATTCTTAATATAGACCAAACTGAGCATCTCTGTCTTTCTAAACATGAACTGAGGCTAAAGCAGTTTTGTTCCTTCTTTGCGAAGGGAAGCAAAATTTAATATGCATACTATTGATTTTCACAGTTAGGGGCAGCCATAAATTAATTTTATGCTGTTGTTTATCGGGACACTTTCACCGAAGGCTTAGAGTGGCATTTGTCATTAACAGAGCTGGAGATATTTCACCAAATTCTCCATTGATGACCGTGGCTTTATAATCCTTCTCACAGTCAATTTGACATGGCAGTAGCATTGGATTAAATATCACATGTGCTTCCTGGGAATGTCTCTGCGGTAGCTTAGCATCTGATAGGCATGTGTGTTCTGCTGTTCGCAACTGGTGGGAAACTGACAGGCTGGGGGTACAGAAGGGGTGAAGACCAAGAGACGGATCTAGACTGAGAAGGAGAAGAAGTCAGTCACCCTCTTTCAGGTTTCAATGCTAATCTCTCTCCCACTGTTACTAAAGTAGGCAGCCAGCAAGTCAAACTATGTAGAAACTCACAAACTATTCAATATAGACTATAAAACTACATGCATAAAATATTTTTCAACGTTTCATACTTTTACATATAGAATACATAAATGCCAGCATTACGAGTTTTGTATTTTTTACTTGGGGAAAATGCAGAGTGAATAACTTTCCTAAAAATTTACTGTTGGTATTCTGCTTTTGAGGAATAATAATACTGCAACTTCAGCAGTAGCCCATCTACAGCCAGTGGGAGAGGTGGCGATAAAATCAATTGAAAACTATTCCCAAATGTGCCTAAAATATCCCGCAGTGTTAATGGATTAACCTGTCCCACGTCCCGCTTTTGACGTGCGCTGCGCTTGACCGACCAGAGAAGTTAAAAGGGTCTTTCGAAAACCTGAGTGGACTGGAGCTGGAGGGATGCAAAGAGGTTTATGTTTCTCTGCCGCGCTTCTTCTCCGCTCCTCTTCCCCTCCGTTCCACACCGGCCTGAAAGCTAGCAAAGTGGAAGGCGGGGCAGCAGCAGCCGGCGTGAAAAAGGAGGCAAAAGCCACTCGCACCCGTGACCACCGTATGCAAAGCTTGACATTAGTCACTGGCCGGCCAGTCGTCCCCGACACGCTCGCTGGGGTGAGGGAGATTAATGCCGGCCAGACCCACTCTGTTATTGTCACTCTGTTATTGTCACTCTGTTCCTTCACACTCTGCTTCTGATTTTCAGTTCTGCTCCAGGATTAATTGTCTGCACTCTCCTTCTGGGATGGCTGACGCAGAGGGATGTGGAAAACACGGATACCTGCCTGCAGTCTTCACAACCCGCAGCCTAGCCTGAGGCCAAGGAGCAGAAACGGAGGGGGGGTCACTTTCTGGGGCAACCATATGAAATTTAAGAAAATGAGACAGAGAGAGAGAGAGAGAGAGAGAGAGAAGAATACGGCCAGTTTTGAATTTTATCCCACACCTGTGACCTGCGTATGAAACACAAAGGACGTGATTCATTTGTATATTTATAGCTAAGTACATTTTGTTTTTAAGATCCACATTTCCTGGATGTGTTGAGATCGAGACTCTTAGATTCTGAGGAGGGACTGAAATACTGGCGTGTAGAATGAAGGAAATGCTGTATATGTGAAGTTTATCCAAAGTGATATTTAAACCAGGCAAAGGCTGACGTCTTTTATCAGCACATGGTGGATGATTTTAGGGCCTCTTAAAGCAGTCATATAGATTTGGAGTGTCAGTATAAAGCCCCCCCCAGCTGGTACAGTAAGGTACTAAAGAGAGATAATTGTCCCATGAACCCATCACTGGACCCCCCCATGCTATCAATTGCCCATTACGTGTTAATAAAACCAGGCCATCGCCGTTGTGAGTGTCCAGTTTTCCATCTACAACTTTCCTCCCTTGCGGTAGGAGATTTCAGCTCCATTGTTGTGGGAGTTTTCAATGGCTCCGACTCAAAAATCCTGACCGTGTCGAAATGAATCCAATGAATTATGGATAGTACTTTAAGATCCAAATTATTAATAAATAGTCATAATATATTTCAAAAATGCCCTTTATAAATTAAGCGTAAGAACTCAAAGATATATTGAGTAATGCAGTTGCACAAGACGTGTTAGCAATCCTGCTATCCTGCAATCATTTTTCTGGCACTACTTTCTGCAGTTTTCCTTTTTTTCTGGGCTAACAGGGCTAAAACAAATGTATAAATTAATGCGACAATTTGTAGCCTGCATATCCCTAAAACCCAGAGGGAGGGTAGAGCACAGAAAGATGGGGTGTCATTAGTAACCCAACCCCAAGAGTGGCCTCACATAGAGATCTCTGAAAATACCCAACGAGGGGCCTTTAAGGTCAACTTAAAAGCGGGCAGCCTTCCTCTTTAAGGATCCAAAACAAAGGAAATAGGGTAACATCCTTCAAACTTGACACAGAGTATTCAGATGTTACCAAAGCAAAGTGTTAGCAATTAAAATAATCAATCTTCCGGACTTAACAGCTGCTCAATAAGTTTTCCGCTCGCTTCGAGACGAGGGGAGTGGCGCTCCACTTTTAGCCGTCCTTCAGCGATGACATCACAGAGCCCCCTCCCCCTCCGCGCTCGTCCTTGCGGTGTAGCGGTCCTCCAGGGCCTCTGTGTCAGCCCTGTCTGCTGTGTTGTTTCTTTGTTATAAATAACAACAGGCCACCTGGACGAGCAGCGGTACCTGGTCGGCAGAGGTTTAATGATCCCGCAGGCTAACCGCAACAGCTCGCCTCTGATCCCAGATAATGGGACTGATGGGAAATGCGGTGGACTGATGGTTGGCAGTGACGGATGGCTCCAGACAAACATGTGCTGACAACCGGCGAATACGGGGCAGCGTTGCAGAAAGGTCAAACCTGAAAAAGCGCCTGCGTGACTTTCAAAGTTTCAGCCGACCCCTGTAATTAGGGCTCTTTGTGCGTGCCTGATGATCTGAGAATTAATCTTAATTTAATAATAAGATCAAAATAGCAAAATGACAAATTCATGAAAGTATTGCTACGCGCATGTTTAAAAATTAACCACTATGCTCTTTAGATTCTGCCAGTCAGTTCAAATATGAATCGTCATGTAAAATCGCTGCAGCAGAATGCGCTCTGCAGTGGCGCCGTTACCTCTGACCTCCAAGGCTGGGGGTTTGAGTTTCCTCACGTGCATGGAGATTGCATCTGGGTTTCCTCCTGCAGTCTGAAAGCATGCAATCAGTCCAACTGGCATGATTTTCTGTATGTGCCTTGTGATGGACTGGCATCCCATCCAAGGTCTCCCCCAGCCTTGTGCCCTGTGCTGCCTGGGTTGGGCTCCAGGCCCCCCCTATAATCTTATTAGGGTTAGGGGCTATGAGATGGATGGATGGATAGATGGATGGTGATCTTAGTGCTGTGTGTGTACATTTTTTGGCAGGCACGTACAAACAGCTAAAATTTTTCTTTTACTTTTAAACTTTTTTTATTGTTGCACAGTATATTGTTTTGCTGTTATTGAATGCAATACACAAATATGCAAAACTCAGAGCAAATTATTACAAACCTTTAGCTTTTATTTCTGGGTAAAATGAAAATGCAAAGGCAGGTGATGTCTGGGGACGT
>JAODKF010000022.1:23978761-24007710 GCA_026779585.1 Mormyrus proboscirostris | reverse complement strand
TTTATGCTTTGGTGTTTCTTTTCAAGCGAGTTTTTTGCACTACAGTGCCCCCCCCCCCCCCCCGTAAAATGGAGCCACGGGGAATGGAGAGAGATAACAGCAGTAAATATGGCCACCATCCACCACGAAGAGTCAGGCCAGAGGACAGGTTCAGTAATCCCAGCGATGATATTGGCAGCCTTGTGATGGCTACCAGCACCAGAAATACCTATGGACCTCCATCCATTTTTATTGTGCTCGGACTGCAATGTTGTATTTCCTACCTGGCCCTGGTGCGCACGCACGGCGCTCTCGAAAACAGAAATCCATAATATCGATCCTCCTGTGTCACCACAATTATTCTTTAGAAACAGCCATTGAAAACAAATTACATCTGCACTGCCTTTCATCCGATTGCTCGGGGTGACCAATGCCCAGTGCTTTCTGCCTCTGGTGATTTCACCGTTAGCGCTGTATAACTAACGATGGCGGGGCACACAGGGTGGGGAGGGGGGCTTATTTAGAACTTCAGGGAAACAAAAGCTTATGTTAGTGACACTACGGTGAATAAGGAAGCGCAATTAATATGAAAGCGGGGATAGAAAAGATACTCAGGAAGGTCTAATCCTGCTGCAGGCAATTTTAGTAAGAATCAACCAGCACATCAAGGAGAACCCAATTAGAACAATCTACCATTAATTAGTTTTAATTCAGGAATGCTGCAGCTATGAATTCAGGAACAACAGTCTTACCCTTCTGTGCTTACATGTCTTGCAGTAGCTCTGGATTTTGTAAAGAGCATTTGAAATTTTGAATAATATTTAAGGGCATGAATGAGTACTAAATGATGACTTGTGTTACGTTTGATTTTTATTTCATTTTATTTTTTTTGTCAGATGGTGGACTACAGTAGCCGACTGCAGATTCTGGTTGTTTAAATTAATTACATTAGCCGTGTTAAGATGTGAGTGGTGTTTCGTCTAGCTATCCAGCTTAGCTCCATTTCCATCCATTTTCCCGAAACAGAGTGTACATCTAATGCGTAATTTAGAGGGGAAGCACTCATAAAAATCATTGTGGGCATTCCTGTTCTAATGCACCAGTGTAATCCTGCTAATTCCTGCAATCAATGGTTTTCAGCAAAGCACTTTTTTCCTCATTACATTTTCTTAACACGATTTATTAACATTGAAACTGTAAGTGCATTTTGCTGTGTATTCCTATTGAATACCAATGAGATTGAGCTTTAGGGCAATTCAGGCTTTTTCATAATTTCTCATTATATGATAAACAATTAAACAAAATGAAGTATCGGCCATAAAATGGTCATTTTAACATGCATGCAAATATGTATCCAATTCTAAAATGCAGCATGTTATTCCAGGATGTGATTAGGAAAAAAAATCAATCCACCCATCTTCCAAACACTTATCCTGATTTGGAAGCTGTATGTCAGTCACAGACATCCCAGGATTCAGGACAGGGGTGCAAGAGTTATACACACAATAGGCATTTTAGAGACGACAATCACTCTAAATGCATGTTTTTTGTATGGAGGGGCAGTAACTGAAGACTGGGGGAAGCCGGAAAAAAATTGGGGAGAAACTGCAAACTCTACACAAAGACATGACATTTGAAAATCTGTGTATACTCGGTGGTGCAGTAACACATACTTAGCACAAAGTTAATAGGGTAAAATGTTCTACTTTTAATCAGCTTTAGTTAGATCCAGATGTTTCTCACAGGAAAAGTCTTCTGTGATGTCACCGACATCAGAAGAAGTCACTATCGTTAAGTCTCCTTTTTGTCATGCGCCCCTGGTTAGAGGCAACATTTTTGATGTTAAGCCCTGACCACACAAGTCATAATGGTGGACTTCCTGCACCGTGGGAACACCAAACTTTGGGGCATTAGGAAAACTGATGGCCTTGTTGACGTGAACATGGGCGACAGACCCCCGTGCACAAGTCCCCTTATATGAAGCATTGATTTTTATGTCTGGGCTCACTGCTAAAGCCATTTATTCTTCTCAGGCTAACCGTATTCACAGCAATAGGCCAAGCGGTCTTTCTGTTTTTTTCCACCTGCCCCTTTCCAGTAAAACTTGAACTGTACGCTCACCAGCGCTCACGCTTGTGATTTGTACTGGACTCGTGTCAAGATTAGTGGCTTAAATACTTGAAATGATGCTGGTGGCGATAAGGTTGTCATTTCCCAGACTGCCTCTGGCTCACAGCAGGGCCCTCAATAAGCGCTCAGCTCATGCTATAGGCAATGCCAACTTCACAAAAAAAATGAACTTGCCACTTGCCTCCTTCTGTGTTCCTCTCCGCTGTCATCTCAAAATCTCGATTCCTCATTTTGTACCATCAAGCCAGTCAAACTCCTACTTCTCCATGATTCCATGTTTGCATCGATACAAAAATTGAATTGAATTTAAATACTATGATTTGTTTGCACAAATCAAAGTCCAAAATATTATATCAAAAACCAAATGCACTAATTCCCAATAGAGTTCCATACTATGAATAAGGAAAATATAAATATTATATATTTTGGCATGTAGTATATTTATATTTATGATTTTGTTTTACCTTTTCAATAACTAATTTTTGCTACTAAATGAAGAAACATTGCACCAAATAACAAAGTAACAGATCCAGTGAGAGTGAATTTCAAAAATAATCTCTCACATTTTTTCTATTAATTCATTTAAGTGATACATTAATATACAGACACTCATAGGAATGACATGCTTTCCCCATGTTTTCCTTGTGTGGCTGCTGTGGTGTGTCTCCATAATTTCACTCTCTTCTTCATCTTCGTCATTCGGGGTGCCCAGTGTACACTATGCATACATTTACAGTGTATTATGCAGACATGCTTTGATTAAGCAGGAGCGACCATCTAGCAGCTAATGTGTTCATTACCTACTGCATTCATTATTTTTAAAAATTAGAGAAGGAATATGTTAATAACAACCTGGGAGTGAAGATGGAACTGGGAGATAAGATTGTGTGTGTGTGTGTGTGTGTGTGTGTGTGCAGCACAAGTGATTTTGTTTTCATAGCTTGATTAACCAAGCCCACAAAAAAAATCTTAGGAAATTTTAATGCTTATTTGAACTGTCATGCAATGGCAGTTGTAATTGACTAAATTTGTATGAGCTATGATGCAATAACTAAATTTATTAAATATAAAAGAACATTTTGGCTTGATTACTGGGAGAACATTAAGGGAGCCGCAATATTGTAACAACACAATTATCGCCGCTTCCTCAGGACACGCTGGTAGCGTTTTTAATGTATTAGCAAACCTTTGCTAACGAAGGAAAAAAATTGGAGTGCAGCAGATTTTCAAAGTGCCAGTTGTGCCCAATATCATTAAGAATTTATGCAACTTTCCCTCAACATGACAAGTGTTTGGTTGGTGAGAAGATCTGCTAGGGCTGGGAAGTATCTCCATCCGTGTGGATCTCATGTGTTTCCATCTTGCACCACCCCTACTGTCGCCGACTCCATTGAACGATGTACCCATTACAGAATGACACATTGGACACAGTGACCCATCACAGCATTCATCTCTCAATGTTTTATTTTAGCAAGCAGCCAGACCTGCGGAGAAACTAAGCTTTTCCCAGGCCCAGAAATAAGAACAAATATCTTATTTCTCCGTACTCACAACTTAGTATGTGCAGGTGTGTTGGTTTTAAGTGCTTAGGTGGATTGTGTCTTCTGTGTAAATTAAAGGTACTTAGAGCTCATCCATTTATGTTATTCTTTCGTGGCATTCTTTCTCCTTTAGCCATTTGCCTTTATCCTCATTGATCCATATAGTTTTGCTTATGTGTGCCAGTGGGGCTGGTTTCATGTTGCCATAGTGATTGATCACCTCCTTGACGCTAACAGAAGCCTCAGTTAACGAAGTCCAGCTGGCTTTCATCAAGCCAATCACATGGTTCGGCACAAATAGGGTGAGCTGGGCGGCTTTGGGAAAATGCTCATATGTTAAGGCAGCGACAGGCTTAAGGACGTTACCACTGTTACTTTTGGATTCTAATTAGAATATTTCAAGTTTAAAGTGCTTCTTTTTTGTGTTTAAAAGACAATGTGTTACATTTCGGGTTTGCTACTGAGAACCATAGTTGAAGTCTGATGTAATAGACTTCTATTTTGTCAGTTACTCTCTTAAGATGCGCATAAGTGTTATTGGTCTAAGGTAATCAGTCTTCAGGTAAATAAATATATCTAGGTCATATGAGGGATAGTTGCATAACTTAAGTATAGGTTACATGCAAATGTAATTAACCAAAAAAGTGCAAAAACGGGGGATCCAGAACTGTACAGCGATTGTTTTATGGTCTGGTAAATGAGGTGGGGGAAGGACAGATTATAGAGTCTGATGGGAGCTGGTAGAAAAGAACTCCAGAAGTCCCCCATGATCTCCTTGGTTTGACCAGTATTAAGCGGCAGCTGGTTTGGCTTGCACCGCTTAACATCTCCTCCACCATGTCCTGTGTTTGGTTTCTTGCCCATTCCTTCTACACCCCACTGTTGCCATGTCATCTGCAAACATCTCTAGGTGACCTGTCCCTATCAGAAGTGGAACAAATGTACACTGGGCCCAAGGACAAAAATGGGCCGTGCCCCCCCCATTCCTGAATTCACACCTAGGGGCTGCATATGCCAGTTGCAGATGATGGAATTTAAGTAGCCTCCAAATATCATACCCATCATGCACTGCAGTAGTTAGCAAATTCCACAAACATGCTTTATTTTTCTTTAAATACACGCCACGACAACATAGTTTGACTACAAGGCATATATACAAACTATTACATAGGGGGCCTTGATATCACTTGGGGAACCCAAGCCCCAGTCTGCCCACCCTGGATGCCCTGCATACCAGTCCACCCACAGGCTACTGCTTGGTCCCCACACAGTGTCTTGTAGTGTGCTTTATTTCGTTCTGCTCATATAATCTAGCTTTTAAAGTATTGATGGACATCAAAAAGAATATCAGTGACCAGCAAGAGTTAACCACGTTTTTAGTTCATGCCTGGATTCATAATGACGGAGGAATATTACCATATGTGAATGACCGTCCGTGGTAACAGCAGGCACCGCTTTCGGTCGCCATGCCTGTTACCCTGTACAGTAAGTCTAAGTAACTTTTCACCCAGTAGCCAGCTGTCCGGTAAGGTAGTATGCAAAGTTAAATAAGATCTAAGATGAAGGATGGTTTCTGATTGGATATCTCTCCTCTCCATTTTCCGTGTCTTGTAGCATATTGAAATCAGTGTTTTAACAGAACATGATTCTGGCGTCATCTGCAACTCTTCTACCGGAGTGTTTTATATTGAATCTGTGAACCAGTTACCACCAAAGTGTTGTGCCAGGAATACCCAGCCCTGATTACACCGTGTCAGCAATCCTGCATGATCACACCCTCAGTTAATGTCACACTCATTCAAGATTCAAGATTCTTTGTCACACAGTTATGCAAGTACAATGAGTAGTGAAATGTACCTCGATTTGGCCCTGTTACTGTACAGTAAGTTTAGCAAATTAAATTACAGGTTAATATGACAAAGCTAAAACTAAAATACTAAGGATATATCCCAACAACATTCCAATTAAAGGCAATGTCTGTACAGTGTGCAATATAGCGGAATAGAAATATATATATATATATATATATGTGTGTGTTGTGTTGTAAAGTGCAGTGTGCTAGTTGCTGTTGATTCCCAGAAGGCTATGCATTCTCTCGAAAATGTGTTTTTCTTGCAGCAAGGTCTTTGGTTTCATGCAATTCCATTATGACGGAATGAGGGAATACGACTTCCCCTTTAAGTCCTTGAGGCATTTGTCACTGGCCTGTCTAAAGCTGCATTGCGAAAAATGTTCACACACAATTGCTAACCCTGCCCCCCCCCCCCCCCAGCAGCTCCCCCCCTGCACATTGCTATTGAGAGCTGCCCTGAAACTTTGTCTGTTCCCAATCTGCATCTCTGCATCACTAGTTTCTGAATACAGAATTATTTGTGGTCTACAGTATACAGTACATTTCCAACTTGAGAGTGAACTTGTCATGTAGCACATCGGCAACAGGGGACCCAAATGCAGTGCTAACAGGAAGCCATTTCCCTAGACTGAGATCAAAAACTAGCGATTGTAAGTAAAGGTCGAGAAGCCGGATAATCTATCCTGGGAGTGAAACAAAATGTGCAGTGTAGGGAAATTGGTACATTCACGACTAGACAAAAGTTTGGCCCAAGCTGCCTGCAAAGGAGAGCCATAGTGTTGTCACATGACCAAGCCACCTGACCTACGACCCAGTAGAGAGAGACTGGTGGGAGTTTCACCAGAAAGAGAAGGAAATGCAGTCATATATGTGGGACCATGAGAGCTGGAAAAGCAGCTTGCTCAGTTGGGGCCTTTGCTCAGGGGTTCAATGGTGGCATCACTCTGCTGCGCATGAGATTTGAACCAACAACCTCCTGAGTCCCAACGCACAGAGCTGCCCCTAACAAATATTTTTTTTTGGTAAGTACATAATTTCATAATTTCATTTGTGTTATTTTATAGTTGTGACGTCTTTACTCTTTACTCTGCGTATGACTCTAATCCCTCTCAGTGAGGGAACTGGCAGAACTGGTTATTTCAGCCAGGTTATTAATCAAGATTGCCAGCTGTCGATACTCTGCTGAGGGAGAGCGGCACATGAGCGTGGCTGTGGCGTGGTCCTCACAAATTCCTCGCCCTGTACTCTGAAAGTCAGGCAGCATACAGACTGATGTTTTTTCCGGAGGGTTCTCTTCCGCGAAAGTGAGATGCTCACTAATCCATATAACAGCAAGATGAACGCACCGCAAGAACTGCGGTTAGGACCGGCGGTGCCGTTTCATGTGTCTGCTGATGCCTGACTCCTTATCCCGCTATCGGCTTTTCATTAAAGCTGTCTTCTACACTTCTGCAGTTTTATGTCAGGAGTCGGTGTCCTTTTGCTGTCCCCTTCAGCAATTATTTTAATAAATGTGATACAGTGAGGCATGTCTCAACAGAGATCTGTTTGGAACATCAGTTTTGTCAGCATGATAAAGTAGCTTGTCCAAAACTGTATTATGCAATCCTCTGGCATCATTCCATGAATTTGTTAGCGAAAGATCTCAGGTAACATGCCATACATCTAAAAGTAATGGCTGTCATACATGATGTAGCATCTGATAATGAAGTATTAATTCTTATAATTCTTAAATGACTGCAACTCGGTGATTGACAAATTGTTATCCTCGCTAATCATCAATGGATCACAGTTGGTAATGGGATTTCTTGTGAAAAAAAGCAGCACAAAGGCGTACAATGGTACATTTTTTTTTGTTCATAAAAGGGCAATTTCATGAATGTGTAGACTGGGTAAGCTGACTCTCCCATACGAATAAACAATAAAAAACAATATAAAAATAAACTGGCAAAAGATATGAAATGGTACAGTCATAATAAGTAACAGACTTTACAATTCACATAAAATGTACGTGCTACAGTAGTTTTATTGTAGTAGTTCAGATTTAGCTATTGATGACACAGATGGCAAATGGTGTGAGAGTTTGCTCTGTGATGGATTGGCATCCCATTCTGGGCTGTTCCCAGTGACCCCGTGACCTTGAATATGATACGTAGTTACAGAAAATGGATGGATGGATGGATGACACAGATGGCTTTGGAGAAGAAAACATTCTCAAATCTGTTAGCCAGGCTTTTGATACTGAGATCTTTCCTCTCCAGCAAACTCTAGGGGTTAGAATAGCATGTGACCAGGCTGCTGTGGGCTGCGTATAATATTATATTTATTATATATATATAGTGACTGGTGGTAGCTTTGAATGCATAAATAATAATTAATAATGATTATAAAGCATAAAGGAGTGTCCTTTCATATGCCTCAAATTTGTCTTTAATTTCTCAAAAGTCACCCAAAGTTTGAAATCCATGATCCAGACCATTTCATCTAGCACATGCAGGTCGCCAGACCTGATAGCAAGCACGCATCCATGTCCTTGTCTCCAATAAACATCTGTCAGTGATTTAGCTTGTATTGGATCATACATAAATCACTGATTGTGGATCAATGGTTAAGTAAAGTGTAACTGCTTTGGATACCGTGCTTTTGATAGTACTGCAGGGTACATACATTTATGAGTCTATAGTAAGCAAAGAGATCTGAGAAGATATTTAATGTATAATCATAATAAAATAATCAATAATGCATGTTCAAAGATCAGGTTCCTATTCCTCCTAAAACCTTTCATCATGATAGCTTAAGCAGAATTTTTCATGTATACTGTACATTGTCTGTATTTGTTGTCTTCGAAGGGAGCTTTAGATCAAATCCTCTGAACCTTTTCTCTCCCCCTATGCATCAGCAAACATGCTGATTCCGTTTAAAGGTCATGTTCTTTTCAAAGTGACAGGACCCTTCCAAAACTCTGATGAGGGATCCCTCTGAAGCATCGCCTCGTCCGTCTCAACAGAAATAGAATTAAGTCCGGAGTCATGTCTGTGTCACTTCCGTCATGTTAACTGATTAGAAAAACTATGCAGCTGGATCTGCTGACCTGCATCAGGATGCATGGGAGGCCGGAGATGGTGACGATTCTCCGTGCGACAGTGAATGGTTAACTGACGCAGGCAGAGAAGCAGGTCACAGATAATAATTCGGGCCAGTTGATGCAAGGATCATGCTTTAAAAGGTTGCTGTGTCCATGGTTTCCCATCGTCTGCCTGGAAGACGCCTTCCCACAGTAATATCGAGGCTCAGCTACTTCATACACATAAAATGTGACTTTGCCTCAAGCCTGAGACTCATCTACTGTAGTAGGACTCGTGTTGATAACACTGTTTCTTTTTGATGCTGTCATTTTTGATGCTTCGGTTTAACAAAGCAATATCAATACTATGCTGCAGCCCTATATTGGATATACAACTGGAAGATTCGACTATCCATCTTTTACCCCAGGGCTGTGCTACCCTGATCTTAATGTGCCATTATCCAGCATGTTCTCTGACTTTCTGGTCTCTGAAAAGCCGCACTTCATCTCAGGCAGCCAGTAACTCATCAGGTAGGAAGGAAAACCTGCTGGATACTGGGACTCCTGTATCAGGGCTGCCTGCCCTTCTTCAAGCACTCGTCCTGGTCACGGAGATTATTCTAGGCTGCAATGGGAGCGAGGCTAGGGAACACCCTGGACAAGATGGCAGTCCACCACAGGACACATACACATCATAGTCTGTGGGCAATTTAGAGACACACCAGTTAGCTTAAAATGCAGATAGTTGGAAGATAAATGTACAAGATATCAACACTAAACTCTCCCTTGAAAAGAAAATAAAAAAAAAACATAGAAGAAACGGGCAACTGTGTGTTTGTGTGTGGATTTCTAAATCTGCGCGTGTGTATCCCGTGAGCAGATGTGTGGAACGCAATACGGAGGCAGACGGCCCCCTATACCTGCGGGTGTGCAGAGACACTGTAATGGACAGTAAGGATCTTGGTAAGAGTCTGTGACGACTCCATGCCGCAGACAGAAAGGTAATTGATCCGGGGGTCTCTCCCTTTTTCCGAGGGCTTGTCTGCGGTTTGGCGTTCGGTGAGTACACACAGGACAGCTCCCCGGGCAGGCCGACCTTGACAGCGCGTCGGATAAATAAACCCCGAGTTTAGCCCTGCTCGCTTGGCGCTGGCCGCATGCCCTCCCCAGCGGGAGGCTTCACCTATCCATACCGCTCAAGCCGGCGGTTTGACTTCCAAGCGCTGGCACGTTGGCAGCTGTTCAGATATGATGACAAACACTGTGCTAAAGATAAGCTCCGCGCGGCCGTTCTCACACCAGTCAAAGTCAGCGGCCCGCGCTGGATCCGTCTTCACCACGTACCGTATCCTTTCAACCCCAACCTGCTCCCTACCCGCTAACACCACCCCGACAGTACCATGCCTCTATCGCTCCCTTCCAAATCCTCACTTCCAATCTGCCTCATTCCAGGGGTGGGGGCTCAATTGAGAGCATCACTCCATAACAGGTAATGACATGGCATTTAATGATACTGTCCGGAATGATCCAGGCCTCGCAGACAAGTAATGTGTGCTCATGTCGTAGAGATAAGCATGGCTGAGTGTGCCGAACACAGGGGCAATACTGTACCCCGACCCACCCTGTCACCAGATATCATGTGACATACACACCGCCATCCTATCTGCCTTCTCCTTCACTTTGGGGCAATCGGAGCATTTTGCCGATGTACCTTAAGTAAACCGGCAAAGTGTAAAGGAGAATATTAGCAGCTGGGAGCGACTTCTACAGACGGGGATTAAGGGTCGACGGGCTTCACTCTGTGGCTCGATTAGCCAGTGTTACTCTGGGAACCCGGAGGACCATTTTGTGGACAGATAGAGAAAAATACTGATGGTGGAGTAAAGTGAGGGAGGCTTCCTCAGCCCCTCTACATGTGAGTCTGCTGCAAAGCTGCTGGAAACAGGGCAAGTCTAGCGAAGGGCTGGCAAGCTGCATAAGAGCAGGACAGGCCGTTTGGATCTCCCTTTAACGAGCTCGGCGCAAGTCATGTGACACAGTGGACACGAGTCACGTGACCCTTGTCTCTCATAGGTGAAGCTTATATTGTTGTGACTCAGCATGTTAGGAGGGTCGTCGGTTCAAATAATATAATCCCGGCACAATGGTCACATTCCACTGACCTTAACCCCCAGAAATGGTCCAGGGATGCCAGAGAAATGGGCAAACCTTCCGCTGAGACCCCAAGATTCAGTGTCACCGGCATATGTAATATATATATGTGTGTGTGTGTATGTGTGTCTCAAAAGACAGCAGGATGGGATATGTGACAAGAAGCATTGCAATGCGCCTGAACTCGTGCAGATGGCAAACAAAACCAAAGCATCATTTCCTTAATGGAATTGCGCTGGTATTTTACCTTTTTGGTTCTGTTTGGTAGATGAGGGATCAGTGACGTGTTTGAAGCTCATCGTTATGGCTCACTGTCTGTCTGCAGTGACAGCAGCATCTACAGAGGCCGCCCCCTTGGTCGCTGTGCTAGCGCAGCAGTATGTTTCTTCTGTAATACTCAATGCGACTTCCTTTAGTTAAGGAGACATCAATTGAAGAAGAATATGGATCATTTGCTAAATGGAAATGCTTTAATTTCAGCAGAAATTAAAAGATAGTACCAAGGTGATGAATGCATCATATGGCCCATCATCTATGCTTTCATCTGCCCTACATCTGTAAAAGCTTCACCGCTTTATCTTTTCGTCATTTAGAGTTTAGAGCCTTTTATCTGTGCTGCAATTTAGCCGTGTCTGACATGGCACTCGCTTTTATTTTGATTTGTTTTTCTTTTTTTCTTCCTTCCAAAGTGCCATCAATGGAGAAGGTCTGTTAATTTGGCTCGGTGGTAAAGGTGTCCCTGGCAGGTCGTCTACTTCCCAGCCCTTAAAGGACCCCCCGCCCCTCCCAAGACGATGGATTGGATCCCCTGCCACTGGAGGGTGAAACAGCCACTTCGGCAAACGAGCTTCGTCACAGATAGCCTTAATGACACCTTCAGACGGAAAAGCATGAATCTGAAGCAGATACTCACTGGCTGTGATAACGAGCCTTAGTCTAATACACTGTCAGAACTGGGGGAAATAAATGTAGGCATATTCATCTGGTAATTAGAATGTACCTAAAATATCTTATGATAATAATTTATATGGTGCTAATAACCACCTTTCTGGTCATTTCATAGTTGAATTAAACAGTTTAATTCCGATTACTTTTTACTTTTTTTTTTTCTTTAGCAGTGAGTGGATGCTCACCCCTGCATGTGTGTGTGAATGTGTGTGATCTACTTCTGGAGCTGGTTTGTTTCTTTGTCCTTGTTTTTTCTTCTCTCAGGGTTGCCGTTTCTGCTTCCTGTTCTTAGTAAACCGCTCAAATCAGGGCTGGCCCCAGAGTATTTTCTTTCATGGTTTTTTTTTTTGCCTACTTCTACTGTAGGTACAGAAGCAAACAAGGAAAAAAAAAAAAAACGCGTAAGCAGAGCAGAGGGAGATGAGCAGCCCAGGGTCACCCGCAGAATGAGCAACATAAGCAGCCGAAAGTGGGCTGAGTTGAGCACATATGTCCCAAGGTTAACGAAATAAGCTTCCGCATTGATTATCACCAAATCCCAGCACCCGTGTCTTCACATACGCACCACATGAGGCCATATATTACACATGAGAATATGGCTGTGATGGTGAATGCCAATGAGCTCCTATAGACGAGGACAGGCCGACGTATCATGGTAGGGAAGCGAAGGGACAAGGACCACACTTACATTCTTCAGAGAGACACGAAGACACGCATTTGTCCTCTAACCGAGCACCGCTCCAGCCCCTTACACTCTAAAGCTGTCTTTTGGTTTTATTGTTTACTCTAGATTAGCAAATGCATCAAGATTATTTAATGATGTACAGTAGGTCTCACAAATCACCCACCAGCTCAGACAATCATTCACTGGCAAATATTTTACAACACAATTATTTCCTCCCTGACAGAAATGAGCTGCAGATGAAAACCCACAGCAAGCTAATTACGTGGGTGACGGCCATGGCGTTTATGAAGAAAGGGGGGAAAAAAACGGGAGGAGCATCTTCGACTCAACACGTGGCCTGGGTCGCCTCATCAGCCGAGGCTGGTGCCGTGGATCAGAGCCGCCTGCTGATCCCAGACCTGAGTTGGCGAGCCAGCACGCGCATGCTTGACTTCTCACACTGCCAGACACTGAGATATAACCTTTTCCCTTCAGTCTGGGCAGCTCATTTGAGAGAGTATTTGGGCCTGTAAAGCAAATTAATGCACTAATATCCAAAATGTACCCTTGAAAGCACTTAAGTATCTGTCGTCCTTTTGGCACCAAAATTATGAACCCACACCATAAGCTATTTTTTCTTCCAGTGATAATGATCTGCATGACAGTGTGGGACTCTGTATGTATTTCAAATGATTCTCAATCCTGCAGGCACGTATCACCCTATAATGAGAGAACTGCTAACATGGCATGTTCTAAGAAAGATGTTTCAGGTTTAAGCTGCATTGTTCTGGGCTGCTGCTTAATTAGCTTTTGTGATGCAACCCTTTGTTTTGTTGCAGTTCTTTTTCTTTTTTTCCAATGCAGTCCTTTTGCCAGCCATATGGGATGTTTGAATGAATATTGCTTAAAGCCCCAAAGTAAGTAGAAATAAAACAAAAAAAAGATTCATACTTGCTAAAAGTCCAACCCAGCAGCCATAATACTTTTGACATGAACTGAAATTCCACTGTTGTGCATCAATGACACATAGACATTTTACTTAAGGTTTGCGCTTCTTGCGGATTATTATCCAAATGTGCAGGCCCTCAGTTAACTTCCTTGCTGGGCAGAAGCAGGTGGGGAGAAGGATATGCTGACAGGCCCCTCCAATCCGCTGCCTGCCCCAGGGCTGTGCCAAAGCCCAGATCCCTACCATAAGCAAATCTCTTCTCTGTGTGCATTGGTGCTCCTGTTAATTGCCATTAAGATGCCCAGGGCGGGAGACACAGTACACACACCATGTGTCGACAGGTGCTGGTGCGGTGGCTGACTTGTCAGAAAATAAAATTTTCCTCATTTTGAACTACGTTTTTGGATTTAAATATGCAATCAAAGCAGATTATCTTTCATCCTAATTACCACTGCTTATGATTTTATATGGCTTCCGGTCTTTTTCACAGATTTTTCTTCTCCCAAAATGAGTTAATGTTTATTATTCTGTTTTAAAATGAAGAGTTTTTAATTTTTTTTTTTAAACCAAAAAAGTTTTAAAAAGCTTTGCGTCAATATGGGCATCATCGACGGCACGGAGTGACGTCCTGTCGGGCAGTCAGCTCTGTGGCATGGTCCGGGTCATGGGTTGGGTGGGGTTCAGAGATTTTCCCATACATCACTGGGTCGGGGTGCTTCCCAAATGTGGGCACATACACAGGCACACAATAATAGAATTAGCCTAACTGCATTACTTTGGACTGCAGGAGGAAACCCGCATGACATGTGGAAAACATGCAAACCACACATACGCAGAGCAGAGAGAGCCAAGCCCCAACCCTAGAGGTGTCAGGCAACAGCATTACCCACTAAACCACCATGTACCAAGTGAGCCGAATCAGATCATTTGCGCAATGGGAATTTCACAGAGACCCAGAACATTTGATGTGGAGATTAGTTAGGATCCCACATATTCCCACACTATCCACTTTACCTCTCTCATTCTAAGACACCCTTTGGTCAGCAAAGATGGAGAGTCTCAAAGATAAACTATATTAAGACATTCTCAAGTAGGCGCTAACCTACTTACAGCCATCATTACTCCTGGTGGTGTGTGTGTTGTGGGGGTTTTCTTAACAGGCCCACTGAATAGGTAAATGGCTCACACAAGGCCGAGGAAATCAATGTGTATATCTGTAGTAGTGGCTGACTCGAGATGAGCTTGTCAGAGCCATTTTGTTATTGCTCAAGGAGTCGCATCGACCGGGCTGTTAACTACCCAGAGACGGCAAGTAACAATTCAGTGAAAATGAGCTACCCTGTCCGCCAAATCTGGCTGTGCGTCCTTGGAGTACTCTAAATAAGTCACACCTCGTGTGACATTTTAAATTGCAGCACTGATACCAGCAGGATTCAGGTCTCTGGCAGTACTGAGGCTCCATCAGCTACTTGACGACAACTTAGCGTTTAAGGACACACTTCTCCTTTTATCCCTCGAACATGAGGCGTACCGGTAAATATTCAGTCTTTCACACTAATATTTTGAATGATTAAAAGTTACAGACACTTAACTTGAATATTATTTTGATATTTATTATGTGCAATCAATTGATCATTTAGTCAGGAGAGATAATCCCTCTTCATTTAGGAACATTCTGCTACGATGGTAAACAGTAATATTATGCCTTCAGATGAAGAGTCCAGAGTAGACATTATGTCATTATATAATTTATTGATCTAGCAGAGACCCTTACACAAAATGGCATACATTTTGAACAGTTTTACCTCCATAACAAATTTATACCACCGGATCTTTCTAGAACAATCGAGGTCAAGCACTTCGCTTGATGGTAATGAACACAAATGCGCCTGATCGGCATCTCAACATTCAGAGCTGTGTCTGACTTCCGAAACAGACCCGCTCCTTTTCTTATTGCTGCTGTAGCATCATTTGGATGTCATGTGACATCGTCCAGGGAGCCAATCAAAACCTGCCTTGAAATGACAAGTCAGCAGTAACATTTACCGTGTATTTCTTTTTTATTGCAATTTTTGTTTAAGTGCGTGGCAGCCCCAAAGTATCTATCTATCCCAGAATCAGACTGCACTTCCACACAATCCAAGGGCTCTATAGATTATATATTATACACCCTGTCTATAAAGCAAAACATTATGAGAATGGAAGGATTTGAGAAGATAGCAGCAGGAAGAATTGCAAAAATATTGGGTGGTTTAGTTTTCACAGTTTCCTCTACAGAAAATAATAAAAGCAGGAACTATTTCCTGTGTCCCCTGCTGTGTATAATGTGGTATTAAAGCCGTATTTTGTGACATCGCTGGCAGATATATGGTGTATCCTAAAACAATATGAACTGTGTGTTAAGATATAAACTGCTTACACGGTTGAAATTCTTGAAGGAACACTTCAGTCTAGACGTGTGATCTTATATACAATTGTTTGGGCAGAATTTCCCCTGCGCAAGCAGATGGGAATACTGCGATAAAGCACTGTAGGCCCGTGGCCAGTTGTGAATCCCACGATTCGTTCCATAAGGTTTATGTTGTCATAGCATGTAACAGGTATGATTTTCACAGGTACAAACGCTACTATTTAAAATGGAGACTGCATTTGTATAAATAAATATTGTATATCTCCTTCCTACTAGATTCCAGCCTTTCTGAAGGGTGTTCCCTGTAGATTATCTTACTGCCCGACTGAGCAAGGGTAAAAAAACGAGGTAAAAAGTGCATGGAGGCTATTCAAAGCATATAACTACATAAGCAGTCATAGCCATAGCTGAAGACACACAGACAAAACACTTAATCTATACAAAAGGGTGCCTATCCAAAACAGTTCCGGTATGTAGGTAACGACCACAGTTATGTTTCTTTGAACTTGGGAAAGAGCAGCTGCATGTAAGGAGGTGAGGGATGAAGGCACTCTGTCATGCTGTCTATGGACCATGAGCACAAATGTGGACAAGCAGGGACAGCTGATGTGCTCACTCCTGCAAGGGCTCCCATTACTCCATCGGGTGGGGGGGGAATGACTCTCCGCTCTAAGGAATGTTTGACAGTAGGTATTTGGTTTTACTGGCAGTGCGGCACCATTTATCCCTCCTGACAGTCTCTGTTAAAGACATAGGGACACTCCCACGTTATTCTGCTGAAAACTGCTGTCCACTTTTGCTTTAATGAACCTTGGCGAGGCAGGAGGGCCTGGTCCGTTTTTGGCGCGGCAATCAGTGATGGCTACATGAGCATACTGACAGAGATCTGAGTTAGAGGTTAACATGATTACTAGCTGCTAAGTGGATTTCCATTTACTGCCGGGATTTATTAAATGTGGTGCTTGCATTTAGATGCTTAGATGGCACATTTTGTTATATATTATATTACTATGCATTCATATATATATTATATTACTATGCTGGTCTTTGCTGATCCGGAGTCTTTGCTGTTAGATAAATGCCAGAGCTCAGTAGTTAGGTTATGTCTCATGGATTCTTAAGCAAGAGGCCTTGTTCTGGGTCCACACGTTTACTGCAATTATATGGCACTTACATTTATTTACTTAGCAGACTCGTAAATCTAAAGTGACACACAAGGAGTAAACTATCGCAGCTAGGCTGAGCTTCCAATGAACGCCTAATAACAAGTGTAAGTACTATCAGAGCAAAATAATTTCAAAAATAGCAAGAACCTAATAGGACAAGTCAATTGAAAGACAAGTACAATAGTAAGAACATTTAAGAGACATGAACGACTAGCCAAGGAACGCAGAGTGAGGTTGGCTAGTAGCGGTGATCCTGAATGACATGGGTATGACTGCTGATCCCATATGAAACCCTGAATGACATGTGAAACCCTGAATGACATGGGTATGACTGCTGATCCCTCTGGAAAATCAAAAAGAGAATCTGAAACCATGGTAAGTGTTATGACCTGCGCGTCCAGTCCTCGTGTGTGCCACTCCCCCTCATCATCCACGTCTGCTTCCCCGATTGTGCCCGGCTGTTCCCTGTTAAATCGGTTTGTTTAGTGTATATCAGTCCACGTCCTCCTCAGTCTTTCTTCGGTCATTGTTGTAATGTGCCTCGTTGTCCACCCAATAAACCCTTGTTGTCTGTCAGCCTGCCTGCTTGCTTTCTGGGAGCCGCTTGTCTGCTCATCCCTACGCGGACGTAACAGAATGACCGACCTCAACACGGAATCATCAAGAGGTGATTTACTGACTGTCCCAACCTGAGGTCCATGAGGACTCCAGGCTACGGACACTCACCAGCACGAGCGGTACTCTCCTAGAGGAGATGACCTCGCTCACAGGCGAGCAGGTTATTGGCACTGTGCGCGAGAATCTCCGGCGAATGATGGAAGGGGTTACGGAGAGACGGCTCTGGCCGCTCACACTCTCCGGGGCAGCCCCGGGTCTGCCCGCCCGGAAAAGCCGGAGAAGGAAGAAGCGCCGGGACAGAGAACAAGAAGACGCCCCAACGATCTCCCTGGGGACATGCTCTCTCTCTCCTGCTCTCGCCGTCACCCTGGATGTCACCGCCAGTGCCTGTCGGTCGGTACTTCCCGCCTGCCCCGCCGATAAGATGTCGCCACCCCTGGCAGCTTACAGCTTCTGGCCAGCGCGCCTGGCCCATAAGGGGGTCAGCTCGGTGAGAGACTCTATTCCGCAGGTTCCACGGTCCCTTAAAGGGACCACGCAGAGCTGGGAGGCGGCGACCCTGGATGAGCTGGCTGAGATGCCCAACCTCTCGCCAGCTGCCACTGCTCTGCCTGCGACTTCGCCCGCTGCAGCTGCCACCTCGCTGCGGCGCCGCATGCTGCAGCCGCTACGCCCACTGCACCGTCCAATGCTGCAGCTGTTCCTGTCCGGCCCGTCCCGGATCTGTCCGTGGCCCCGCCTGTAGCTGCCACCGCAGCTCTGCCCGCAGAGGCGCCCCCTGCTGGCCGCACGCCCGAGGTGTCCGCTGAGGTGCCGCCTGCTGGCTGCACACCCGAGGTGTCTGCTGAGGCACCCCCTGCTGGCCCCACGCCCAAGGCGTCTGCAGAGGAGCCCCCTGCTGGCCGCATGCCCGAGGCGTCCGCCACGTCCGCTGAGGCGCCCCCTGCTGGCCGCATGGCCAAGGTGCCCTCCGAAGCGCCCCCTGCTGGCCACACGCTCGAGCCTGGCTCTGTTGTCTCGCCCGTCCAGACCGGCTCTCCTGTCTCGCCCGTCCAGCCCGGCTTTCCTCTCTCACTGGTCCTACTCGTCTCGCCGGTCCTGCCAGTCTCGCCTGTCCTGCCCGACTCCTACCTCACCATTGCTTCTCCTCCCTCACCATTGCTCCTCCTCCCTTGGTAGGAGGAGGAGCTTGAATGGGACCCCTCGCGGATCTTCTTACTGGGCCCCAGAGACTCGGGTAGGGGAAGGACTCCTCCCCCATCACCGTAGCATGGGAGCTCCCGACCTAAACCCCGTCTGTTGGTGTCCCGCCCGCCCTGCCCCCTAGCTCGCCCGCTCGTCCCCTGTCCATGGCCTGGTGGCTGCCTGCGGGTCCGGCGGTGCCTGCTCAGCTGTCGCCTCCGGGTCCCCCTCCGGTCCCACGTTGCCCACTTGCGGTCCCTCCATCGGTGCTTTGTTGGCCGCCTCCGGGTCCCCCTGCTTCGGCTGGGCGTCGGACGGCACCTTCCTCGGCTCCGGCTGCACCGTCGCCTGCTGCGGCTTCCCCCTCCTGCCTGCCTACGCCGGGATTCCTTCCTGCTCCCTCCTCGTTCCCTCTGTCTGTCCCTCCGTCTGTCTCCTTGCCCCCTTCGTGGTCCCCTCCTGCTCCCGCCTCCCTGTCACCTGCGGCCCCTCCGGCTGCCTTCCCTTGTCCGCCTGGGTTCTCTCGGGCTCCCCTTTGTCCCCCATCCGTTCCTGTCTGGTCTCCCTTGTTCGCTCCTCGTCCCTTTGTTCATCCTGTTTCTGCTCCTCATCCATCTGTGCCTCCCGTGTTCACTCCCGGCCCTTTTGTTCCACCTGTCGGTGTTCCCTCTGTGTCGCCCTTTCTGGTTTGTTTGTCTGTGTTCCCTGTCCTGTGTCAGGTTCTGTCTTGGCTGCCGCCCCAGTGTTTGTTTTGTGTTTGTGTTCTGTTTCCGGTTCCCCTTCTGGCTTTTGTTTTTCAGGTCTTGTTCCCGGTCTCGTCCTGTCCGCCGCTCCCCTTGGGGTACG
Source organism: Mormyrus proboscirostris (assembly GCA_026779585.1). Classification (NCBI taxonomy): domain Eukaryota; kingdom Metazoa; phylum Chordata; class Actinopteri; order Osteoglossiformes; family Mormyridae; genus Mormyrus; species Mormyrus proboscirostris. Next base: position 23,988,210 of record JAODKF010000022.1, on the reverse strand, counting down.
CCCGGAGTGCATGCTTTTAGGGGGGGAGTTCTGTCATGACCTGCGTGTCCAGTCCTCGTGTGTGTCACGCCCCCTCATCATCCACGTGTGCTTCCCCGATTGTGCCCAGCTGTTCCCTGTTAATTCGGCTTGTTTAGTGTAAATTAGTCCACGTCCTCCTCAGTCTTTCGTCGGTCATTGTTGTAATGTGCCTCGTTGTCCACCCAATAAACCCTCGTCGTCCGTCAGCCTGCCTGCCTGCCTGCCGCTCGTCTGCTCATCCATACGCGGACGTAACAGTGAACATATTGTTGTTGTTTTTTTTTTTTTGCTTTGGTGGTATTTACTATGTCTGGCTTAGTGATTTAAGCAGCAACGAACTCTGTGTTTCTGCTCAATCTCCACCAAATGACTACTATACCACTGAAGACTTGTCCGTGCAGCGTTGATCTCAGTGCAACTTGAGAATGTTTTCACTCATCGTGGAAAAGCGTCCAGCAGCCTGACAGCTGTCTGTGATGTCCACCCAGCCAGAAGATAAGCACAGCTCTATCCCGGTGCCCACATACCCTAGTGTCTGTCTTTCAGTGGCAGCGGTCCATCATAAAAGACGGGCAGTAGAGAGGACAGCCCCTCGTTTCCCGCTCCAGGGACATGCACTGCTGGCTTTCGTCTGCCTTTCAAACCTTGCCAAACTTTTTAAAGCGTTTCTTTTCAGTTTATAAATCGCATCCCTGGCACTGAGGGACCCTGGCAGGTCGTGTTGACAGGTAAATCAAAATGATATGAGTGATGGGGGGGGGGGGGGAGGCATAACAATGGGGAGCTTGAGAGAATACAGGTGTTTAGGTTTACAAGACAACTGCTATTGCCGGGATATTTGACAGCTGCTGATGTTATCAACAAATGGCGAGCTGTTATTGGCTTGGGTCTAAGGGGGCCACAGGGCCGATCTCTTAGCAACGTCTCCGTGGCTGATAACATTTGGCTGAACTTTCAGATGTGAAACTCCACGCTGACTCTCTCACACCAAAACCGATGAACCCGGGGAGTATGTGGAGGGGGGAAGACAAGTAAAATATTATTGACTGGAGTGTTTCACGTCTATTAGGGAGAAAGCGCAGAAGGGAGGGGAGAGGCGTGAAAGGCTGACAGGCTTCACGATAATCGAGGAAACGGAGGCAGCAGAGTTAGCCTTTAGTGAAAGAGAAAGCCCCATGCTGTATGAGAGGTCACCATGAACAACTGACAACAAGTATGAAATGGCAAATAGAAGTGTTGTTAACTTTGATCCTAACAGTGTCCACTTTAAATGTTATTTATAGGTATTTGATTCTCTCCCGTCCTACAGCAACACATAAGTGACAAACAAAGGCTAAATATTGGCTTTTGGGCCTAGCTAGTAACCTTCCACTTGAATTGAAACTTTGCTAATAGAAAGGAACACCTTAAACACCTTGCAGTCATGCCTGCAGGAAAAACATAAACATATTGTGATATAGAACCTCCTTCAATCATTTTTGTCTTTCTGTAATTGGATGATTAAACATCTACTTGACATGGCCTGCTCATGTAGCTATTAGCATTATCCGTTCACATATCAGTCCAACCACACATTCCACCTTTGACAGTCAGCAGTTCTATGGTTTATATCAATCCTCTGAAGGTTATTTGACATCGTTCCAGAAGCTTCTGCAGCAAGCTTCAACATGGAGACAGCTTCCCTCCCACGCCTCCACCACAATCTCGCAGCTCTCCCTCTACACCACTTAACACGTAGCAGGTACAGGGTGTCGGTCATTTTGTCCCTCAGCCAGACTTTGTAAATAATGAATGAAAATAAAAGGCTAATTTGAATAGCTGGAGAAGTAGAGTTTTTCAGATCATGAGCAATTTGAATATGTAAAACAAACATCTTTACTAAATATAAGGAGGTAACATTTTTTCTGCTGTTTTTTTACAATAAAATGTCCATAAGTTCTATTCTCATAATATAACTCTCAGCCAGCATATTTTTTTGCAGTTATTGACAAGCTACCAAGCATGCAAAGTTGAATTTCAATGCTAATTAAGTTGAATTCCTCCAATATTCCTTTTAAAAAATATTTGCTTTTAAATGAGCTCCACTTTTCATACCTCCTTAAGGGAATATGTTTAATGCGTTCCTCCTGGATGTTCTCTATCTACATTTTCAAACTCTTACTTTTAAAAATACTCAGAGGACATATCATTGGTTTATACAACGCTCTTGCACATACATCATATAGGTCACTTAATCATGTACTTGTTTACAGAGTCTGCTGGAAGTTTCAGCCTTAGTTCAACATCTTTTCTTCTGTAGACGTTTCTTGTGTTTTAATGAAGTCCATTTTCACCAGTGACCATTTTCTCTTACGGAGGTCATTACGACCAGCAGTGTGTTCATTTCTGCAGTGTTACCGTTGAGTGTGTTAGATGTCCAATTAAGGGTCGAGCTACTCCTCTACACTTATATCCAAAAAAAAACAACAACACATGCTTGATTTACTTTTTAACACAGAAAGTCTTAAAAATGAACTATCGTCCACTTAAGTCACAAACACAATCCATTGCTAAGTCCACTCTGAAACTTCAGATGAAAATAAAAACTTATTAGTTTTAATGCAGCTGTATATTTTATTGAAACCATTTAGATAATTATTGTATTCCGGAAACATGCTATTGTAGTATGCATTACAGTCCTTGGAGCAGCTGAGGTTTTATGGCCTTTTCAGGGGCTCTACGGTGAAACCACTCTGCTGGTCATGGGATGTGACCTGACAACCTACCAACAAGCAGCAGAGCAGCCTAACCTGCTGAGCCACACACTACAAGCCTGTTCCGCTTGTCCTTTCAGGACTCGAACCAATACTCCAGTTTTATTTCTAATTCGAGGCTCAGAACAGCTCCTCCTTCTGGTGTCATGCTCACCAGCATCCAAAACAGAACAAACTTAATCATTTGTTGCTGTTTGTTTAGTTAACGTTGTGGTTGGCAATTCACACTCTAAATTTCATAAATAAAGTCAAATGAATATAGTCTGGCAGTCTGAATGTGACACAACAGCTATCAACACAACAGTGATGACAGAATGTCAGGCTCCATGATTGCAATGAATCAGTCAAAATGCCTTTACAGATCCTGTCCAAACTCGCATCACCAAAACTCCCTCACCATCCCACCATAGTTCCAGAATGATTTACTCGCAAGATAAGATTTTAACTTTAATCCCAAGGCTTTGATTCTACCACTTTTATCACCCAGGCTTCCATCGGGCTTTTTCTGTTTTGTCTAAAAGACAAGGTTTCGTTTTAGTCACACAGACAAAATGATTTGATTTGTGGAGATGGAGGGTTAGAGGGGATCAGTGGTTTTAAGGTACTGTGTGTCATATGAGATGCAGGGCATGACATGCATCCTCAGCAGCAGACCAGCAAACACATGGCTTCAGTTATTGCATTGCCATAAAAGAGGTTTAGAACAAAAGATCTACAGGATGGCAAAGTAAGAGTATGTTTGTAGGGAAGAAGCCCACAAATTGTATTGAGCACAGAAATTAACGGGGATATGAAGCAGCCTTTTGGTAGAAACCTTCTGTGATCTAAAATTTCCTAATTTTATAACTTATCATTTAAACAAAGGATTGGCAATTACAGTTACAGAAATAAACACACGAGACGAACTCTCTAGTTTCCATGTACTTAAACCTAAAGCAATATATTTGCTTTAGTTGTTTTGTGTGTGTGTGTGTGTGTGTGTGCATGTGTGTGTGTGTTTATTTATATATGTAGAGAGAGGGAGAGGCAGAGAGACCTTGGGGTAATTTTAATCTTAATATTCATTGATTGATCTGTAATATTTACAAGCAAAAAATGTCTACGCACAAAGCCCTTGTAATTTGGGAAAGAAAACAAAACATTCACTAGAGTCTGTTTTTCTGTTCTCTTTCATGGTGAGGAAGCCTGAGGATTGTATTTTTGGATTTTCTTGTTATATCCTCCCAGGATCATCATATTTAAGTCCTTTAAAGTTTTATATATTCAAATACCCCTTTTCAGTATTTTACTGAAAGCTCCAGTGTTTTAATCAGCTCTGATTGTCTCCATCAAAGTCCATCTCAAAATCCATCTCTATTCAGTTTTATGTAAGTTTCCCTATGCATAATTATTATGATTAGAATTATATTAATTATAATTCCATGCTTAGAAGATGGGCCATCATTCTCTTAAATTCTTTTTTGTTCCTCGTTGGTTTCGTTACGTTTGATGAGGCTCCACGGAAGCTGCCGATGTCTTTTGATTATCGCCACTTTGCTTTCTTAAGTGTGTTGTGCTCTTTCCGTTCTCCCGCTGTTTCCCTGTTTGTGACGCTTATTGCCTTCAGTTGTGAGCCATTCAGATGTAGGTCTCCCCTGACAAATGGAGTAGCGTTTCACATTGACCTACAGTTTAAGGCGTAGTCTCACGTTGGCCTCCCAATAGGAGAAATGAGAAAATCTAGGACACTAAAGTTTAACGAACTCTAGACCACTTCCTGTGAAGCACCGCACTTCTCACCTCCCCCCGTAGCAAACTACGAAGAAGTGGTAACTTGGATAACAGGAAAGCATAGTGTTTTTTTTCTAGAGGGGAACTGTCATCTACGTGTGTGTGTGTGTGTGTGTGTGTAGATAGATAGATAGATAGATAGATAGATAGAGGATGTAAGTGGCTCCTCTGTTGTCAATGAGACATGGAATCACAAAATATATAAACAAAGCTTCGGCTGACCAGTGATTGTAAGAAAAAGGTGAATCTGAATTTTAATCATGCACACTGCTCAGCATTCCGCTCTCTCTGCTAAAATGTACTCCATCTGCAGAAATTAATTATGCATTTATGCTTTTGATAATATGCAAAAAAAAATCTCTGGCTTCTAATATCTAGTTTCCTCTAATTTTAAAAGTGTTTCATGTATAAGCTTTTATTTTGCTTTGAGGGAAAGAGGTTTTTTCACACAAAAAAATAAAGGGGGAAGGGATGAAAAATATGACTCCACACAGTTTAATTGAAATGGACCCAGCAGCGTCAGCAGTTTTTAATGGAAAGAAAACCCTGCGAATGAATGTAAACAGCTCATCTACACGCAAGTGGCTGCGAATGTATCTCTGTGGCTGCAACTCATTACAATGCATGTCCTTCTCAACAGCTAATCACAGAAATTACTGCATCTAATTACTGCTAAACCATTAATTAATTCTTTTGGTACCGCATCGTTTAGTGTGCTTTCACAGGGTAGCACCTGTTTTTGAACATCCTGTCCGGTAATTTGTTCATAAACAAACACAATTTGCATAAAATGTTTAATGACTGGTTTTGCGACTTTGACGTGATGCCCGTACGGCATGCTGGATGTATGTGCGAGTGGGAAGGGCCAAATTAACCTCTGGAAATTCCTTTGCATAACTGGGGAGTTTTTCCTCTCATTAATAAATTAATAAGATGAAAACACTCTGCTCTAATTAATATGAACGGGCAACACTAATTACACTGCTGTATAACAAGCAAATTATTGAACCCTTTTAGACAATGATGTCAGTTTGGGTGCTAATATGATCTCTGCATGGTTTGTCAAATGAACACGAAGGCAGGGAATGAGCAGGCGATGATGCTGCTGACCCAGGAGACTCGGCGCAGGTAGACTTCATGTTTAGGGCTCTTTAGTGTTTGTTGTTGCTTTTTTTATTATATCTGCATAGATAAAGAGAATGTTAGTACACTTAGGGGCCTTTGGGACACATGTTTAGATGCTACATCAAGATTAAGACACTCAAAGTGACATCCATTCCCTGATTTCATTTCCTTTTTATCTGAAGTCACCCACGGACATGTTAAAACACACAGACAAGCCATATCTGTAATCTGAGACTCAAATAAGGGGTTGGGAGGAGAGAGAAACAACAATGCTATTTAAACAAAAGAAGAATTATTTTTCCAGTTGGTGAAGTCGCCAAGAAAAATAAACTTGGAAAGGAGCATTAGTCTTCAGTAATAAGACTCCTTTTTTCAGGTTATTATTTGGTTTCTTTGGACACTGTTCCCCCTACTGGTGCAAAGGCACAATTGTGTTGAAATCCTTAATGAAACAATGCTTTGTAGAATTAAATTCATTACAAGCAGTGTGAGTGTCTATGGTACGTTTCCAAACAGAGAGAGAGCTAGAATCTGGGTCCAAGGTGACTTCCAGGTGCCAGGCACTTGGCAGAAAGCTGCTTCTCATTCCACTTCAGGTATATTTAAAATTAAAATTATGCGCACAAGACAATTGTTGGCGTATTTTTCCATATATAATTGTGTTTTAGCGTTTCTGAACATAATGCAGCAATTTTTCAGTTTTTTTTTTCATATAATTTTGAATTGATCTTGAAAATACCCTATTTAATGAGAGCAAAAGTGGTGCTAGCTCGTGGTTTTAATGATGCTTATTATAAATTACTTATTCTTAATCATGTATAATGCATTTCAGGTTATTCATACATTTTTAATATCCTCTTTTGGAATGTTATTCGCATGGGATCAGATGAGTAAATAATGTTGACATTAAATCCGTTCTACAGGAATGTCAAAAATGCTTCATTTGTTACCAGACTCTCTTCCTCCTAGTGGGGTACAAATATGGCAACAGAGAGTAAAAAAAAATACACAGCAGTTTATAACACACCTTTATTTGCATTTACGTTTATACAAAGCATTCACATGGCATACTCACAATATACTTCATTGTTACACGCATGCTGGTAACATAAATACCCACTCAAAAGTGCACTTTAGTTTAATGAGTAAACAATCGGCACGCATAATTTGAAGGATTAATCTGATAGAGGTTATTCTGCACGCTACTGGAGAAAGGCAATTTTTCTGAACAAAACAGAAAAAAACGATCAATTAAACTGAAGCATATTTTTCAAATTATGGGGTGCCACAGTCCACCCTGCACCCCCTTATCACCCATTGCGATTTAGTGAGTGTCTGAGGATGAAATTTACTGAGGCTATTATTGTCATATGTCAAAATCTTACTCAGTAATTGTTGGGAATTTAATTACAAGCATAGCACAAGTTTTTACTTTTAATATTTGTCAAGGTCAATCAAGAACTATACCTTGGAATAATTATACTTGTCGGCCGCTTGCATTTCTGTCATCTGCAGTTGACAAATGCAATTTTTTTTGACCATATATTTTTTTAAATATCCGCCTTCCACATAACCGCCAGCATGCAAGTGACAATCCTGCATTTTTTTTTACCTTCTTTCGAATGTCATGGAAGCCGGCGGTTGCTAATCGGTGTTTTTATTGTCAAGCAGCAACGGGAAACAATAGTCTTAGTGAATCCTAATGACGACATGCCTTGCAGATTGTGTTGACCTTTTACATGCGCTTGGTCAGCACCATGCTTCGCTGTGCACTTTGTTTACATGTGATCTCTGTGAGGAGAGCACAGGGAGGATCGTCACTGTATGGCACCAATTCTGCCATTCACAGGTGTTTGTTTGAGATCAAAGGTATTGTAGGATGGGCAGGAATGACACTCTCACCCGGGGTGCGGTAGGGGCATGGATACCCTGGCAGATTCAGGGGGCCCAGAACTTTGAATATATAAACTTCTACATATAATTGTGTAGGTGGAGGGGGCCATGTATAGTATTTGGAATATAAGTACTTAAAAAAAAAACCAATATATATATATATATATATATATATATATATATATTATTCCTCAATTACACATCTTTTAAAGACTGCAGTTGTTAACAACGTATCCTTTGACCTGGTAGGAACAAAATCGATTGTGGCTATTGACATAATTAATAATAAAAGATGTATTTAAGAAATACGTAATGAACAAGAACATCTGCCTTAAGTAGGATAACCATAATAGAGTAAGTAGTGGGTGAAAATAGGTGGATGGATTTTCAGAACAATGCGGTATTGTGTGATAATGAAAGTACTCAAAAACCAAGACTAACCTTGAAAATCCCATCTCAGCATATTACCCTGAAAATGAATTAATCACACAATGGTTTATAACTTTCGCTTTAAATTTCTAACAGGAATATGACTCAAGTCAGCTTTGTGGACGTATATAAATATGTGTGTGGCCAGTGGTGGCTTAATGGTTAGCACACTTCTAATTCAAAGATTGCAGGTTTGAATCCCCGACCAGCAAGGCACCACTGCAGTACCCTGAGCAAGGTACTGCCCCCAAGCAGGGATGGATTACAGCACAGGCCTACTGGGCCTAGGCCCAGGCCCCCAAGGGGGCCCTGAAGCCCAGACCTCCGTGCTACCATTTCACTATTGTTTTCACATTTTTTGCATCTCGATATCATATTGGGGCCCTGAAGCCATATTACACTGGTTATATTATGTAATATGTCTTAATAGGGCCCCTCCATCATATGCCACAAGTTTTGTAATTCATCCCTGATATGCGAAAGGGGCCCCTCAATCGAACAGCATGGTGTGTGATATGTCACATAGGGCCCCTGAACCTCAGGTTGTGTATGTTATTCATCCTTGGTATCGGAAAAGGGCCCCTCAATTAGGTTATATGTCATCTGGGGCCCTGAAACATCGGTTATGTTAGTCATCCCTGGTATCATGTGTCTTAATAGGGCCCCTGAACCACAGGTTGTTATTCACCCTTTATATCTACAAGGGGCCTCTCAATCAAATAACGTGGGGTGTTACATGTAAATGTCACATGTAGGTTACGCCTCTGTCTGCTTCATTAGTGCGCAGGTCCAGGGCCGGTTCTGGAGGGGTAACAACGGGGGCGATTGCAGTCTGGAGGGTCCCGGGGGGGGGGCGGAAGAAAATTAAATAAAAATAAAGGTTTCTCTCTGATCCTGCATTAAATGCATTGCTGAGTGCAAGGCTTCCACACCATAGTCTAATTTGCCCTGCCATTGTCTAAATATGGAACCTAAAAACTATTTCCGCCAATGCAACACAAACTGAAGTTCAAGTCAGTCTCTTCTGTTTGAATTACTTTTAATTGCTTCAGTATGTTAATACCAGAGGCGGCTACAAGACTACAAGGGAAGTTCTGCGGCCCGAAAATGTCATTAAAAAGTTTGTGAATAAAATTTTCCTAAAATAGGATAAGATGTGTAGTCGCTTGAACTGTCATTTAACATCTATATCGTTTGTGAGTCGTGTGTTGGATGCTCGGCCTCTGTATGATGAATGGACGAGATACCAGTAAGGTTGGACCTCCGATTGACGGCGTTCTGTTTCACACATTGTTCCGGCTTGGTGCGGCTAGGCTATTAACTCAGCGATAACGATAATGAACAACAGTGGGAGAGCGTGTAGAGAGTTCAACAAATTTGCGCATGTGTGTGCATGCATTGTTTTTTTTTTTTTTTTTTTTGTTGGGGGGGGGGGGGGGGCTTTATAAAGCACTGCGC